>VZUI01021543.1:0-53676 GCA_013401135.1 Cettia cetti
CTCAGTGTTGGAAGTTTTGCCCATGGACTAAAGTCCAAGCCATTGTCCTTCTGGGCTGTGTACCAGGGTCTCCAACCCCCCTGTACAGATCCCGGACCCCCCTGTACAGGTTCCGAACTCCCCTGTACAGGTCTCTGTCAGTCCAGGGTATACAAAGCAATGCCCTGGACCCCAACACATGTGTGTCAGCTACACCACTCAGCTTGGTGTCATCTGTAAACTTGCTGAAGATGCACTCAATCCCTTAATCTGTGTTATTAATAAAGATATAAATAACACTGGCCTTGTACAGACAGACCCCTGAAGGACACCACTTCTCACAAATGTCCATCGGGACACTGGGCTGTGGACCATTACCCTCTGGATGTGACTGTGCAACCAATTTCTTATCCATCTAACAGTCCAGCCATCAAACCCATCTCTCTAATTTTCAGGAAAGGATGTTGTTGGAGGACCATGTCAAAGGCTTTACAGAAGTCCAAGTAAACTACACAGGTAACCCTTCGATTCTCCATTTCTCCATCACAGAAGGCCACTAGGTTGGTTAAATGACCAAAACTTCCAAAGATATTTTTTAAAAATGAGTGCACAAGAAAGCAAGTATTTTATAGATTGTGTGTCAGAGTATGAAAAAAATTAAGGTCTGCTGCAGTTAAAGGAAAAAGAGAGCTTTCAAACAACAACATGTGCTAAGGGACTAGATGATGCCATCTTTTCTAGATCCTTCACTGACCAATGTTCACTACAGTTTGAGTAACCCACTCTGGTTAGGAATTTTTTTTTTTTTTTCCCATGCTTAAGAAAGGTATCGAGTTGCCATTCTTAAATAAATAAGATAGTACCTTCAGGGCAAACAACTGGTCCTCCACTACTTGCTCATTTTACACTGTGTCAGTGTAAAACAATCCAGGAATGTAACAGTTTTGTCACCAGGACTCTTAGCTGATGTTTTCTAGTTGACTGAAGAATTTCTCCTTTATTTTTCTCACCTATCAGGCTACAAGCTTAGAAGGCAATCACTGTCAATCCTGTTGGTGAGATCAATACCATATGCCCCAGTTCCTGCTAGTGAAACCCTGCTTTCTATGGCCCATAAAACAGATAATCCTTTAGTTTAACCAGATTGGTCTGACCAAGTCAGTTGAGGTAAAATGGAAAACAGCACAAGCCATTCTTTTTTTTTCAGGTTTGCTGAAGTGACTATCAAGTGATACAGTTATAACTGCAGCAGACCTGCATAACCTCAATAATCCTCTGGAATTTGATTTCAGTTATCACAACGTGATAGAGGAATGCATTAATCATAACTTGAATAAATTATGTCTTTTTACACTAGTATTTTTGGACCTGCTTTGTCATTCTTTTTGTTTTTTTCTTCCTCCACTCCTCTCTTAGAAGTTGTCCTATTGTGGTTAGAGATTATCTTTGAATTTGAGGCCCTTCTTTCAGGTTTGTCATACTAATTTTTTTTTTTTTGTAAGAGATGCAAATAGTATGCAAGATTAAACAATGCAAAACCTGATTCATGATGTTCTGTTTTTTCTTCCATTTGTTATTCTTGAACCTATTTCGTTAATGAAACACACATTTAGAATTGGCCTTCTTTGGGAGGGAAATTAATTCTAATGAATAAATAGAATAATAAATATTTCTGCTTCCTTCTGCCCCAGGCTGGTCAGCTAGTCCAAGCAAAAGGATTTACACAGAATTGTTGGCATAGATTTGAGTTATTTTCTGGCTGCCTGGTTTATACAGAAATGTATTCTACATAAATACTGTTCAACATCTTCAGAAAACACTTATTACTGTAGAGCACTCTTTTGTTCATACTAGAACATTCCTTTTCTTAGGATTTTTGTAGAAAAGAAATTAAGTCTTGTCTTTCTAAGGAATCAGGTAAAATCTCATCTGGAGTACAGCCCTCTTTCATTGATATTGAAACTACTTACTATTCTTTGACCCACTTGAGAGAAGTTCAAGTATTACATTAAGGGATAAGAGAGGAAATAAAAAAAATGGGAGGAGGAGAAGAGTAGGTCTAGCAACATACAAGTATCACAGCTACTTTATTTCTACCTATCACTTGTTATTTATTAACATACTGGATAAAATAAGGTGTTCCTAGAGAGGGCACAGCTTGTCCTAGGAACTAGCATCTATGACTTTCTATCACTCTGTAGAATAATTTCAGCTGCTCACTGTGACTCAGCCCACAAAACACTGAAAAAAGGGGATCTCACCATGGGATAGAAGGGGGCAGACAAGCATAAAAAAAGACAAATATAATACCTAGATCTTTTAGCAGCTGAACACTTTGGTGACACATGAAGTCTTGGTATGTGGATCAGAAAAGCTGAATTTTTTTACCACTTCTCATGGGTAAATGGGAGCTGAAGGCAAGATACTGCTGTTTTTCCTCCTGCTGTTACAACTAGTGACACCTACTTGGCTCTACAAGAGTCAGATTTCTGTGGCCTTTTGCTAAGAAGCAATGCTTTGAGAACCCCTTTCTCAAATGTCAAGCTGGCTATGGGATGCTAGGAGCCAACTGGGGCTGGCAGCCTACCCAGGATGTAAAGTCTACACATTAACTCTTCTCCTTTGATTAGAATTGCCTGAATGCTGGCAGGAAAACCCAAACTGATCCCAGTCTTAATGAACACAACCATGAGGCTCCCAATTCTTTAAAACTGTGCTCTTCAACATGCTTTGGTGGATCATTAGTACCTTCATGATTCTTTTTCCCATCCATGTATATTTAACATGGTGAGCCTATTCTCAAAATTTTCTATTGGTAAGTCTATATGTTACTTTTTTTAATCAGTGTCTAACATCATTATAACAAAAAACCCCCAACAAATAATAGGGGAACTCTTGAAATTTTACTTGCACCACCCATTCATCTATTTCCTTTATCCCATGATCTGCTAGTAGTATCTGGAGAATAACAGTGATATAATACTTTAAACTCCTTGTGTTTATTCCTTGCTTCAGCAAACCATGCCTCAAGTTACTAATTTGTGAAGAGGTGAAAAGCAAAGGCAGGCTGAGGAGGGAGAGCCATATTGTGTGTACATGCTGCTTCTGCTCTACAATGTTTGATCCACACAGCTATGCCAGTGAAGAGTGTGAAAAAACTCACATATTCTTTGTCAAAATAGCTATGCCAGCCAAAAAACACCCCATGTGGACACAGCTATGCTGACAAAGAAGAGCTTGGAACAGGCTGACCTCTGGGTGTTTGGAGAAGTTGCACAACTATGCAGGCAGAAAAACTCCTTCTGCCTCTAAAAGGATCCTGCTGCCACTGCTAAACCAGTATGGATATATTTGCATAGTTATACCTGCAATGAAAGTCCTGTATATTGGACAGTGGTGAGGGAATTAAGCCATGGCTATTTTAAATCTCTGTGAATAATTCTTATCACTAGTAAAAATTTGTATCACAATCGCAATATCTTATTTCTAAAACATAAAATTAATTCTACTTTATCATGTTGGCTTTTTTCTCCTACTTTGTCTCTGGAGTATCTGTACTACACCAACATCTATCATTAGGAGCTGGTTTTCTAGGTCAGTGGTTTAATTTCTTGATTATCATTTATAATGTGTCACATTTGCTAATTGCATCCTAAAGTTCCAAATTTTCCTAACAGATACTGGAATTAATGAAATATTTAGAAATATTTTCATCCACGGCATTTAAGCAACAAACTATACTATGAAAATTTACATATTTTTATGCACTTTTTGAATTTTTTTTTAAGATAGAAGGTAAGTACAGGGGAAATTGCGCTGAATATTAGTAATTTAAGAAATACTAACAGGAGTATCCCAATAATTTTCTGTTGTTTCAAGGAAGCAGCTAAGTGAAAACCTGTCAATCAGCAGGGTTTGGAAAGAGTAGGCAAATGACATAATTGTATGGAAATCACTTCACGGTACTCAGTCTTCTCCATACTTGATTTGCTATTTAGTTTTTTTCTTTTCTTTATTTGAAACAATTTGTTAAATAGTGCTGCAAAAACCTAGCAAATATAGATATTTTTCTAGCCAGGAAGAATTTCCAACACTTTTATCTTCATTGTTCTTTCTTAACAGGGTAGTAGCAAAAATATTTACTGCACTTTTAACTCTCATAGTAAGACTTTTACTTCTACTAGTGATGGTGACATAGTAGGAAGTCCATGTGCAACTCTCTTTCTCCCATATTTACACACAAAATGAAAATGTAAAAAAGATTCACTCCTAAAAATTCGTGGTTTGGGACTGTGATTAGGAGCAAGTTTTTTCCACTTGCAAGATTTTGGTGGTTTATCTTCCTCAGATTTTACATTACTTATGTGCTTAATCAGCATAAAATATATACATACACACACACACACATACTTATGTATATGCGTGACAGTAGGGATTTAAGAAGAAAAGATAAACCATTACCTCCAAGATAATGTCAAAAGACAAAAAAAAAAAAAAAAAAAAAAAAAAAAAAAACACCAAAAAAAAACCCCAAAAACCCCTCTCCTGAATAATTTTAGGGTTAGAACTTCTAAACTGTGCACACTTTTCAGTCAGAGGTAGGCACTTGTACAGGAGATCACTGTCTTTGCATTAGGGACCTCATTTCGTCTGTGAGTAAGTTTCTTATCAGGGAATGGGATAGCAATGGCTAGCTGAAAATGGTCACTGAAGTTTGTAAAGCACTATTGTCACAAGGCAAGAATAACTTTATAAGACAGATGGAAGGACAATAAGAGCTTTATTTTCTTATGTTGGTCAAAGAGGCCAGGGGTCAAAGAATAAGGTAAAGTTTTTCCAAATGTACACACACTCACCTTTTGTTTGTTAAATCTGTCCTCTCTCCTAATTTTTGAGGTCAAACAAAATCCTGTACTCTTGTCTCTGCACAGAGGAATGTGCAAGGAGGTCTGGCTGTGGGAAGATTCTTGTACTTAAAGGTGTAGGGCTCTTTCCCTTAACAATAAGGATGACAAATCAGGAATAACAGGAGGTTCGGTACTGGTGGAACAAATTAAGCCACTTTTATTAAAGCAAACAAGGCAGTTGAGATCTTTTGATATATCCATAGTGCCAACATCCTGCAGATGTCTCACTTCAGTCAATTAATCAGCCATTTCCCAGAGTATGGCAATTGTTTATGCAATCCACTTTGATATGTTTTATAACATTGCCTTTAATCCTCCCCAACTTTTCATCCCTGGCAAAAGCTTTATGGTAACATAAACCATAATTGTGCAGTAAAGAAAATCGCCTTATGTTGCAGTCTACAACTGCTTTATCACCCTCATCCTAACATACATAACCTACACTCAAACAGCTAAATATAGGCTGGGAAGCATGCTGCTTTAATGGCACGTAAACTCAATGACTTCTTGACAAAGAACTTAACCTCTGTCAGGGACAGAATCAGAACTATCTAGGGGAACTTTATACTTTTCAGTCAATGACATTTATTGCCATTATAGCTGGCAGACAATACTCTGAATAGAAAATTTTTCATAAAGACAAAAAGGAGGACAAAAGCCCTTTATCCTCGAGAAGACTTTTTTTTTTTTTTTGGTGGAAATTGAAAGCTTTCTAAAAAAAGTTTCTACTATTTAAAATAGCAGTAATTTTTCATTGGATTTCAATCTTTTTTATTTATTGGAAACCAGAAATTAAAAAAGCTACAAGTGCAAACTCTTAAAAATATGAACAATGTATAAGAAATAGATCCAAATATTTTGCATTGAAAATGTAAAGTAAAAAAAGTTTATTAGTTATGGGCACTTCCTTTAATCTTTATATCAAAATGCATTGGTATCTACCTTGCCGCAACTATTTTCTGATCTGTTTTGAGGTACTGCTCTGTGACATCCCACACTGACTCTGGTAAAAAAGATCTGTAGAAGGGTGTCTGTGAGCATCCAGGCATCCAGGCATCCTCTCTAGTGTCTCTAAACCCCCCCTGCAGCCTATCTTATAGAATAAACCTGGACCACCCTTTCATGTTTTAAATGCTGAAAACCACAGTGCTGAACTATAATTGTCAAGAAATAAACTTTGTTCATAAACGTCAATCTCTTTCCTCACTCCTTTTTCTCCTTTAACACTTGCAGGTTCCACTAAAATCTAAGGCTGTGGAGTGACCCTCTAGGATTTATGAATAGTAATTTTATGCAAATTAATCTGTCAGCAGGTTTGGTTTTGTTTAGACTTCTCTCCCTCCCAAAGGAAAAATTAGATAATTCCCTGCCAGCACTTGGCCACAGACCTTGATGATATATACATCAGTAATTCTATTCTTTAACACTGCATGTTTTTTTTCTATAGGTTTTTTTTTCCCCTTTTCACTTTCTCTTTAGGTTAGAGAATGTTATGGATTAAATTTGAATAATTTCCAATCTTACAGTTGTGTCCCATACTATACCACAATGTTCCTTAATATGCAGTAAATAGAGAATAAGCAGTCATCCTTGTAAAGCAGCTATTCTGTGGGTATATGGCATAACAATAGTGTGGAGACTGTGGTAGGAATGTTCCAGGTCACAGTTAGCTTAGATGAGGACTTTTTCCATACTGTACTAATAACAACTCCACTCTAAATTAGAGGGAAAAAGATGGGAAGGAGGGTCAGACAGATAGCCTCTCCCTCGGGCAGAAATGAGACCATTCTGTTCTATGAACTTGGTTCACTTTTCAAGGGGCTTGGTTACCTTTTGTCCTTTGCTATGTTTATTGGTTAAACCTTGGTGATTAGACTATGGACCATTATGGTGGCTTTGTAATATTTCATGCTAGATACTATTGGTATTGTTTTAGACACCACCAAGAAGAGTGGAACAATGAGATTTGAACTTACATACTTTAGTATATTTTGTAGTGTTTAGCCCAGGAAGAATTTGACCTGTTTTTCCATTGGGGATGTTCTCACTTCTTGGTTAACATGATCTGAGAGGACTACCATTTTTCAAAGACAGGAAATGAATTTAATTCACTTGATATAGAGAGAACACAAGTTATCTCTGAATTCAATTTATTTGAATAATGCTGTTAAAAGACACAAAGAAAAAGGTATTAATCTTCTGTATAAGGCTGCAAATGGGAGGTGTGCTCCTTTAATTCTCAGATATAACAAACCTGGATAGCTTTTCAGAGTGAGCAGTTGCAACCAGGTGGATGCAAATTCATTGCCCAACAACAAATTAATTTGCGTAGGTATGATATATCTTCTTCCCCTTCCCATTATGGTAATTGAATATTCATCACATAACAAGTGCAGTATAATTAGCAGATTATTCTTTTACTGGACAAATAATGAACATCTTATTCTGAACAAAGAAGAGGGATAGGAAAGCCAGAGGGAGAGAAAAGAAAACATACATTTTTATAAGGCTATTATTTAAATTAGTCTTCTTTTAAATAAGAAGAGAAAGGGAATCACTGTGGTCCCACAGAAACCAGTGATAAGCTTCCCAGAATATCAGTGGGGCTGGTTTTCAGTCCTCATATTCAAAAAGATCAGAATATTACCATCACTTTAAAACAAAAAATACACTTTGTGATGTGTCAGAATTTATTTACATTTTCTTTAATTTATTATGCTGTTATTTTCTAAAGTTTGTTTTTTTTTTCCAATTGCCTGTCATCATCATTCTTGAGTCTGTTTTCCAATGTTAAGACTGTAAAGATCTTTCACAAAAGTATTTTTTTTCCTTCTCTATTTGTGCACAGTTCAGTCCTTGCCCATAATTCAGGCTCTTGGATAGTACATTCTTGTCATCATCTGCCAGAATGAAACACTTTATTGGTATAAACTGACATGTCTCCTTTAAGGGCAATGGGGCCAACCGGATTAACTTGATGAAGAATAAGTCTTAATATTCAAATTTGTTTACTTAGACTTTAACATTTTCTATTTTTTTAGTGGGTACTGTGACATAATTTCAGTTTGTTGCTGAGGTACCTGTTATCCAGAAATTTACCAGTCTGTTCAATGCAGAAGGGGCAAAATGCATCTCTGGTGTAATTCTGCTAATGCAAGTGGTCTTGTGCCAGATTTAATTGCATCCAGCATCTTTAAGCTGTGCCGAGAATTAATTCTCATTGAAAGCTCAGTGGTGAGAAGAAAATATCTTAGTTCTAGATGAAGCTAGAGCTGTATTCAGTGCAGCTACATGGCATGAACCCTTTGAGGAAGGTTTTCCCATGTTGTGATAGTTTATCATTAAGCTACAACCTGTCAGCATCTGTCAGAATGGTTCTGACATTGGCTAACTTTCATGACTGTGTTAAAGTGAAGGTATTGGACCAAAAAAATTATATACTTGGAGGAAATTTTTGACAAATTGAGGTATTGAAGCAGAGAGCAAGAAAGAAGGAGGGAACATGGGGGAAAAAAAGACAGAGCAAAAAGGAAAAAAAATAAAGCTTCCAGTTAGGTGGATCCAGAAGTCTAGGGCAGGGGATGTTGGCAGGAAGTGCCTACTTCTTTACCTTAACAAATGCTCAATTTTCAATTACATTGACCTGAGAAGTACCTCCTCTTCAAGAAATGAGGCTGAATTATCTTGAGAGTCTGGAATTAGCTGCATCAGCCTCTAAATTTATATTTAGCACCATTGACTAAGAGTAGATTCGTACGTTATAATTTACTCAGCAAAAAATTCATAATGCTTTAGAGTTACACTAAACATTGTATTAAGAGAAAGAGATTATAGAAAGAGAACAGAGAGAAATGACATCTTTAAATTTTTGAAGGCTTTTAGTGGCAGTGCAAGATGATTGTGACAACTGGTCTGATATCACTGCTGTGGTTCAATCCAATAAACTCTAGATTAAGTTGTGGTATATATCTGTTGCTTTGTCTTTTACTGATTTTTTTTACTTTCAACTTCCCCTGACATAGGCTGGGCAGATTAGCCCACTGTTCAGATTTCTTTCTGTCCTTAGCCTGAATTTATATAAGCTCCTTGTTCTGGGCATTGTGTAGAACTGAAGTTGCAGCAGAGAAATAGGACACATCACACCAAAACACCAAACACAAAGCTCAGCCTCATGCTAACTCCTGGTTTGAGAGTTATTTTCTTTTCCCTTCTGCTTCATTCCCCACTTTACCAACCTGGAGTAGCAGCAGCAGAAGGTGAACTCACCTTTGCTACTTATACATATGAGTTAATGTAAAAAAAAGTGGAAGATTGTGCCTGTTTATAAGGGTAAGGAAAAAACCCTCAAACCATTAATTCAACGTGGGTAGTGAGATTATTTTCTACACTTATTCTTCTAATTACTGAGGGTTTTTTTACCAACCATAGAGGAAATCCAGATTAACTGGGCCAGATTCCTGCAGCCTTCTACAAATGGGCAGATAAACACCATTCCTGGAGGGAAGTTTTAGTCAGGTGAGAATTGGTCCCTGAGGCTATGACAGACAGACAGTCTGTACTTCAAAGTAAGTATAATACTTTTATTCTCATTGAAATCCTAATACAGAAACAATTTTAAAATTACAAAATTCACAATTAATGCTTGTGCCAGACACAAAATTAAATGAAAGTCATAACCAGAAACGGCTGGGAATATAAAAATAAAACCATGTCTCAATGAGATAATAACTTTCCTTAAAATTAATATTTTTCAAAGTTAAATGTAAGTTTTGACATATAATCCAGAAGTTCTGTCAGAAAATGAGTCTGTATGGCACTGCTCTCTGGCTTATCAACCATAGAAACTTCCAGAGTCTTGGTACAAAGCCCCAATTTATAAATCTAAGCAGAATATTTCTCTGTATCTGACCTCTCTATTCTTCTGTTCTATTCTTCAAAAATGCTTATTTAGATAAAATACAATTTTAATGAATTGGAAATATTGTTTGGGTGATAATAATATGAAGTAACAGAAGAATTGATTTATTCCCCTATAGACTTGAATATTTTCTCAGTAAAAAAATAATGATTCCATAAATCAGAAAATGTTCAGTTATTTACCTGTTCCATTTTTAGTTCCTTCAGAAGGAACGCAAATTTACCCTGTCATGTCACAGGACACAGGAGGGAAAATAAGCTTTGTAAAGTAATTATATTGCTAGAATTTTGTGCTATTCTTGGAGGAAGATAGGATTAGTCTTACAACTTTTATTTAAAACTGTATTTTAACTCCAAGGGCATATGCTGAATATGGCATGTCAGAACATGCTTAACCTAAGGGTGATAGGTGGAAGAGTAGGCTGGAAACTGTTTTCAGGACATTCCTTTTTGGGACACTGGTGGTGAGCTTCAACATGCTCAGTTCACCCTCTTTGTCTCTAGCACTGGTCTTGGCTAGATCAGAACATTACCAGCTATGTCCTGCATGCCCCGTGCTGGAGGTGGAATAGGGAAATTACAAATAGCTCATAAGGGGGCAGGCAGTCGTGGGGAATGGGTTCATTAGCCATGTAAACACGGTGTGTAGCTGACCTTCAGTGAAGAAGGCCCTGAGCTCATGAGTGCTGCTTGCTGGCACAGTGCACCGGGGAATGAATTGCCTTGCATTGGCACTGCTTACAAAAGCAGCTGCTCTGAGTTCCAGCCAGAGGCAGGCTAGACCATTTGCTTGTTCCCGCCTAGATCAGCAGGAGTTCACAACTAATGATGTAATACAATATTAATTGAGTGAATCACTCAATGAGGACTGATAACAACTTGCTTCAAACTTGTAAATGTGTATCCACAAGGCCAAGCCTTTACTTATCATGCTGTTTCACCCCACCAAAGTAAATGCCACATACATCAAAGATGGATTGCAGATGCAAAGAACTTTTTGAGAGACATGAGGATGCTGCATGTTGCAAGCAGAAATAGAATGCCACTAATAACATGAGACAGAAATACTTATTGGACAAAGTCTTTACTTGAGTTATAATCCACATCTTAGTCTGGCAAATTCCATGGGTTTCAGGATGTAGTTAATATTTCACATCAATGTGCATCCAGAAGATGTAGGAAGTTTTCCTAGCAGGATACAAGTCTTGCTGCACTATTTCATGTGCAGTTGTTAAAGAGAATGAAGCTCAAATGGTTGATTCTGTGTCAGAAAACAAATCCTTGTGGACTTTAATAAAGTATTTAATACTTGTGGAGACTAAAGAAAACAAAGTAAGTGGACAGGTTATTGCATCTGCCACACACTAACAGTTTTGTACTCAACAGCCTTGGCAAAAAGGGAGTCCTCCAAAATAGAAAAGACATGGTTTGAGTCCCAGCTGCAGAACAGGAACTTGAGTCCATCTCACAGAGATTTGCTGTATATGGGTCTGTGGGTATTTCTCAAGATCAGTCCAGAGATCCCACTCTGTAGTTAAGAAACTTCTCCAACAAAAAGTACATTTTCTGTGAACAAGAAATATTTTCAGGAAGTGGTAGGTGCAATTAAAAAATTCCTCATCACTCCTTTAATTTAACTCTTACTTTTAGTTAGGGATCATGAGTTGATCATGATCATTGTGGTCCTTTTTCTGCTCCTTTTCTGTGTGGGTTTACAAGAATAAAAGGGGTTCAGGACAGTTGCAGAAGGGAAAGGTGAGGTCAGTTCAGGTATAGAAGCATTAAAAATTAGTGAATAGTTTTCCTACAGTGGTAACAGCTACTGTGAGCAGGTGAATGGAAATGCCTGTCTGAGGGGCAAAGAAACACCAGATGTGGAGCTTGAGGCAGACATTTTTTGAGAAGGGGCTACCATGAAAATGTGTGATTCATATCTCATCTGTTGGAACTCTCACATGTGTTGGTTACAGCTCACATGAAACCCTGCTGCTTTCTCAAAGCCTCAGTTATTGCAGAGTCATTTAAGATGCTGTACCCTGGTTAATTGCTATCAGATGTGCCATAAGAAATTCTTGCCAGTTCAGCTAGGTGAAAATCTGGGAATGTGGCACATCCTTTAGATAAAAAGAAAATTCTGGCATACAGTGAAATATGTGAGTAATGCACCAGCTTGAGTACTTAGAGCAGAGTGCAATATAAGAAATCCAAACTGAAATGTTCAGTAAATGAGGATACAGTATAAAGACTGAATGAGCAGCATGAAAATCATAGCTCTTGCTCAGTGACACCACTCACCTATATCCAGAAAAATAAAATGTTAGACTAGGGATTCTGACCCAGGAGAGAGTCAGCAGAAAAATCTAATGCAGGGGGAAGAACAGTAGATATCATAAGAAGCTAAAAAGTAAAAGGACCTGAGTTCAAAGACAGCACCCTCTTCATCATCCAGGGAAAAACCAAAACAACCCAACAAACTCCCTCTAGTCTCATATTTCAGTTGTACTACTGATTCATGTTACAATCTGAAGTAATAACAGTAGAATGTGAAAAGTGAAGGGGTATTTCCTCTACCAGGTATTGCATTTCTAAAAAGAAAGTTAATAAACAGAGATAATTTGCAAACAAGAGATTGTTTCAAATGCATGCCATGTAGCATGGATGATCATCCTGAACTCTATTAATCTTGCTATACGTCATATATCTGTATCTATTATTTACATAACATTTATTCTCTAATAAGGTAGAATTAAAATCTGTATCCCCAAGAGCTCAGGGAGGTCACCAGTGTGAATTAATCACTAACCAAGTAAAAGAGCTGTACTCCCAGGAAATTGTGATCAATTCTGATCTGCATATTAATTGATGGCTCATTCAGGAAGGTGTTAAAAAGCAATTTTCAGTGAGAGAAAATGAATTAATTTAGAGGAATTGCTCTTAAGATAGATACATAGCTATCCATGTTGGAAGGGAAAATATCAAAAGTCAAATCTACAAATATACTGCCACAGAAGGAAAAAAGGAAATCACATGTCTGCTCTGCAAAGGGAGACTGGTCTGAGCAAATGCACATGTGTTTCAATCATCATATCAAAGAAGGGTACTTCAAAGAAGGGAAGACTTGGAATAGATGTGTCCTGCAGATGAATACTACTTAGAAGGAGTGAATATCCAGCAGAAACCCCACACAATTAAAAACTGCTTGGTAACAGGAACTGAAGTTTAACCAATCTCTTATCTGCACAAGAGGACTGCATTTTGAGTTGAACAGTTTAATTCTTTAGAGAAGCAATATTTTCTGTTAGCTAAACCCAAAGGTTTTGTTCCATGAACTGTATCAAACATAACGTAATTCAGGATTAAATCATCGTTACTTTTCATTCTACTCTAGTTTATATTTCAATGACTCAACTGCTCCATCAGCCTTCCATCTTGAAAGCCTAGCCCTTGCAGTGTGTCCAGGGACTGGCAGAACCAGGTGGTTTCAGATGAAGAAAAGTGTGTGTGTGCATGTGTGTGTGTGCTTATGTGGGTGCTTGTGTGTGTCTGCTAAGATCAAACTCCTCACGAATGCACACCCCAGAGAGTGCTGTGTTTTCTCTCTACTTCATACTGAGCTAGTTTCAGCTAAAGGCATTCAGGTGCAGCAGCTACAGAGCTTAAAGGAGTCCACAACATCTTCAAGGATACTTGTGTCTGCTTAAACCACCAGCAGGCAGAAATGTAGGATGCACTTCAGAGCACCAAGTTCTTCCACTTCAATAGTCTGCTTGCACAGTGGGATGCTGGGTGCTGCAACAGCATTTGCTTTGTGGATCTATTTGAGGGATAGCTTCAGGGAAAATCTCTGGCCTTATATAAAAATTGGAACAAAAATGGTCACTCGGGCCCATATTCTGTGTATCACTGTCAGTAGTCAGAAACAAATCCTGGGCAGAAGATATAAGAGTTTTGCAAAGTCTTTTTCCTTCCAGTAATGCACATTTTCAGGACTTGTTGAACTAAGAGGGAGAAGGTGCATCATTGTGTTTGACAGACTTTGATTGGTCTACTATTCATACTCCAAAATATTGTCTTGCATTCCAAAACAGTTTATAGTTTTTATCTCTACAGTTCAATTGATCTATTGATCAATTCCAGACTGAAAGCTATGCTTTCAATGAAAACTTGGATTTTAAAATTTCTGCTGGAAAATTTCAGTGAGTGAACATTATTTCCTCAATATTATTTTGCATTGGACTTTGGACCAGTTGTTATTAATTGATAATGTTTTATCTGATTTTCCAATTGCTTCTGACACTGGACCTAGTGAAATAGAATGAGATACATGATGACATCACAGTTCTCTTCCTCAGATTTAGAGGAAGATATAGAGATTTAGCTTAGATATAGAGAACCACAGTGGACAGTGCAAAGGAAAAAAATTTTAAGACCTGAATCTCATGTTTCATTTTATTACTCAGTCATTAAAGATGTCTGTATCATTTTTCAATGTCTGCTTTAGTTCTAGTGACTGAAATTAACTATTTATCAGCGTCAAACTTTGTCATCCCACTTATTCATGTTTCTTTATGAGCTTGTTTAAAATATGATGGAATAGTGCAAGTTCTCACATAGATATTTTACAGACCTCTCTTGATTGTGAAGTTTAGTGTGATTTTTGAATTTCTATAGTCCGTATGTTTTTACCCCTAATAAATTCAACAAATAATGTGAAAAACTTTCAAAATATATTGAAAGTTGTGCATACTGAAATAACAATAATCCACAGGTTCATTGATGTCTCTAAAGAAATTTAATATGTTGGGGTTTTTTTGAGATTAAAAATTCTCATTTTCTGGAGGGATGAATTATGTTTACAAAAAACACTTTTTCTCTTCACTGGTATATTATGCTTAACTATGAATGATTTGCAATATAAGTTTTATCACTTTTAACCAAATTAAATAATAGCTCACATTTCCCAGGTAGCTCTGGAATGCCTTTGTAGACATCAGCATCACATTTTCCCTCTTCCATTCCTATACTGCTCTGATCTTGAAGTAATATTGCCACATATAATATGCTGAAAAGATCATCATTTAACCGTTCAAATCATGCAACCCACAAGTCAGAGCCAAAGGAACAGAGCAGAGTTTGAGACAACAGGGTGACAGAAATACCTTTAAGGAGCGGGGCAGAGATAAGTGCATAGGTATTTCTGCTGCAAACTGAGGGGAATGGCAGCTTCTGAAAGAGACACCAGTGTGTGGTGCAAATGTCAAGGTGAAGCATTCACTGTGAAAATACAGTTGCTAGTAGAAATGTTTCTGTGATTCTAGGGTTCTGTGTTGGAAAGATCAAGTACTTGCCCTGGTCCAAAGAAAAGGTTGCAGTCACTTTTTATCAAAATGTTTTCTATGAACAATACTGCCAAAACTTATCCATGGCATAGACATCCTTCTAGATCCATGAAATATGAATTCTGTATTTTAAAGTTAGGTCACAGTAATTTCTCATTTTCATCCAAGAATTACAAAATGTCTAGATATTTCATGGCTATTCAAGGAAGAAATAAGTGTGGATACGAAAGAATAAAGTCAGACTACCAAAAGCAATAGTACCTCAGGGGTTTGAACACAGCAGGAGACCATTTGTGCCACATGGAAATCCAGGAGCAGCTAATAAAAGGATGCGAAACAGTTGTCTCAAAATAATATTCTGAATTCTCAACTTGAATGGAAAAGAGATATTCAATCTACTACCTTTAAACTTTCCCAAGTTCTCAGGATTAGAAACATTTCTTGCTTTTCCTTGGAAGAGGAAATGTAGTTTTTCAGATATTGAAATAAATTAGGCTAACTACATTTTTAAGCAGTCTGCTTCTCAACTGAAACTGTTTTGGGTTACACCCTAGTATTTTATTTTAATTTCTTCAATATACACTACTGTAGTGAATAATTAAAATTAATAGGTATTAATGCATCTAGTGCCAGGTGGAGTTTATCTATGAGTGCTGTAAAAGTGTCTATTACAGTGAAACTCTATCCTGCAACAACAAAAGCACAATTCAGATCAACTCACTTTCACCTGCAAGGAAATCAGAACTCAATCCAGAATATAATAGGCTGCTCAGTCACTGAGACATGGCAAGCTATTTAGCACTTATAAGAAATCCACTGATCAGAACTATGTAGAATCTTGTGATATAAAGATCCTGCTGCTAGCTTTCATTTTTGATATTTGTTAGTTCTGCTAATACAGCTACAGCACAGATTAACCTGTTATTATTAACAATGTTTTACTTCACTCCAAAATTAAGTAGCCCAATGTACAGTACTGAGGCTGAGTAACTTTCTTCAAGCACATCTGCTCAGACAGATGTGCTTGAAGAAATTTGAAAACAACAGATTTTAAATCTTTATTTAGGCTGAGAGAGGGAGGCTACTGGGCACAGAGCAACAAACAAGGAGCACTAGGTTAAAAAGTGTTTGGAGGGGTTAGGCATGTGACAATTGCGTGAGTCAGATTTTCCAGGACCAGATTTTGTAAATGTGGTTTGGAAATGAGAAGACATTTTGAATGGCTGCCTATCCCACAAGATTGTCCTTTACACAAGGCCTCAGTTGTCTTGGCCTGTATTTCTTCCCATCTCTTCTCCTGCAGTTTTCTCTCTCACTATTCTGTAGAGGAGTTGCATGCACAACTTGACAACTCAAGATTGAGGATGCTCCTGAAATCATCTGTGATGCCTGCTGGATATCAGCTACTGCTGTTTGATACTCAACAAATAGAATATTAATCTTTACGCAGCATAGCTGCATAAAGGATCAATCAAGTAGGCTGCTGGGGATTAGAAGAGAGAAATTACAGCCTCAGATCAGAGTTGTTATCCATTTATTCTGGAAAGCTGTCAGTGACCAGATGTTTCAGAGGGTGAGAGACCCTGTGGTACATGGACACTCTAAGGCAGTCAAAATCAGACCAAGTGAATTTAAAATTATATTTTTCTGTGAAGCTGTTAAAAAAAGATCTCTATTCCCCTCTTAAACCACAACCATAATTGAAGATTACCTCTCCCTCTTGTTACACAGGAAGAGAAACAGATTTATCTGCTGTAGCTTAACTTGTCTTCCAATCATCATCACTTTCTGACAAGTAAGAGACATTATTTAAAACTGCTTATTTCAAATTATGTTTTAAAGTGTTCTGTTTCCCTTAAGCAATTATAGATACTTGAAAAATATTGTTTCATTGTAATGGTTTAGATCAAATGAGAAAATGGTACTGATAACACCATATGATTTAGAGATAGGAAGTTCAAACCCAGTGGGAGGTGCCTTTTAATTCAAAATACTATTTCTCTCAATAGCAAAAGAATGAATAAATGCTCAAAAGATAATTATATTTATCAAATTAAAAATATTGAAAGACTGTTTTGTTCAAGAAGCAAAACAAAATAGTCTATGAAAACAAATTTCTATGAAACTGCCTCTGCTGTGAATCTTAAATGCTGATTGATAGAGAAGCATTTTTTTTTTCATTTCCTTATGCTCATGTTCAAATTTATAAGTAATGTCTTGAGGTTTATTAATTGTCTCACAAATCAAAATACAATTATTACATTTAAAGTGTAGAGGTAGTTTAATTCTTATTTGTATTTAGATTTTATTATTAAGAGTGAATAAGTGGGCTATAATGAATTTAAAGTATTATTTTAATATGTAATATGTTTAAGAAATGCATTTAGCTTACAAATACTGTACATATTAATTAATATATTAATATTAAATTTATTTCCACCTTTATTAAAGCTGGAAAGAGAGCAATGCTGTGACTTCCTTCTTGTATGTCACTTGTAATTTTGTTTCTCTCCATGTAACAAAAGTCATGGTCAAAAATTGTCAAAGTCAGGAAGATGATATTCCTGAGATCTGAAGTCATTCAGTCTCGACACTCTCAGACCCAGTTTGTACAAATAGTGGCATTCTCACTGGAAAAGTTTGTAACTATATCAAATCTTTATTTCTTAAAGCCTCATCTCCCATGTCACCTAAGGACCTAAACGTTGAAGGTGAAAGAAAGGCACCTCTGAATATTCGTGCAAACAGGATAGGGTCAAGGAAACGTGAGGCTAGAAGAATTAATCAATAAAGATCAGTATTGAAAACTCATGAAAAACAATCACGGTCCTGCTCCTGCTGGCCACCCTATCACTGATCCTGGCCAGGATGCCACTGGCCTTGCTCAGCTCCTGCTGACCAGCACCCACAGGTCCTTTTCTGCCAGGCCACTTTCCAGCTACTGTTTCCCGCCTGTGGCACTGCCTGGGGTTGTTGTGACCCAAGGGCAGGACCTGGCACTTCCCCTTGTTGAACCCCAAACCAGTGGCCTTGGCACACCAATCCAGCCGGTCCAGATCCCTCTGCAGAGCATTCCTGCCCTCCAGCAGATCAACAGTCCTGCCCAAAGAAGTGTCATCCATGAACTTACTGAGGATGTACTCATTCTCCTCGATCTGGACTGGTCCCAATACTGAGTCTTGGAGAGCCCTACTAATTACCAGTTGTCAACCAGCACCATTCACTCTCATTCTTTGGGCCCAGTCATCCAGTCAGTTTTTTCCTCAGAGAAGACTGTACCTGTTCAAGCCATGGGCTGCCAGCTTTTCCAGGAGAATACAGTGGCAATTAGAATCAAAGGCTTTACTGAAGTAAAATTTAATCTCAATTTCCCTAAGAAGCCTTGCAAGGAGATTACTTGGCCCCATGGTGTTCATTTTTAAAGTGGTTTCAGACATTGCTACTTCACTGCAAAAAGCCTCTTCTGCCTCATCTACGCTATGTCTCAGAAAAAAAAAAAAAAAAAAAAAAAAAAAAAAGCAAAACTGTTCCCAAAGGGGTGAACACAAGACCAATATATTTCAAGTTTTCCACTGCTGCTCTATGCTTGCTAAGTGCTTCTGTACTTTGATATTGTTAATGCTCTCTCAGGCTTCCTGCTCCTGAGGTGTTTCAATGATATTGGAATCAGCCTTCTTGTTCTGCTGTCACTGGATCTTATTTCTCTTTTTCCTACACGACCACACCTTCAGTTTTCTGAAGAATAAATTTTCAACTGAATAGACTCAATTTCGCCCTCCTTCTAAAGCTGATTTTTTTTTTTACATTTCCTTGTCTTTCTGTTAGGACTTCATATATTTTATCTGAGACACTAATACTTACATACTTTAACCATCTAAGTGCTGCCTGTATAGATTTCACTCATTTGAGTGTATCTTTTAATTTCTTCTTAAAATTTTTTTTTTCACTTTTCATTTTGTTCTCTCTTTGTAGCAAAAACTCTTGCAGAGCATATTTTGGCTTTGTTTCTTTATTAAGAATGTTAGATGTAAATACATTATAATCACAGACACAATGATAATAAAATTTTGAACTGAGCTCTGTGCTTTACTCATTCATTTCTTACCTTGTAAATTTACCTGTGAGAATATAATATTGTTCCATTTCAGGTGTCTTAAAATGTATTTTTCCTATTCTGTCTTAATGACTCCATGCTAATTTAACTATGTCTCTCTCTGTAGAGCTGAATGATCCTTTTATTACTTTTTTCTGCCTTGATGTGATTTTTCCTTATTATGTTTTTGCTACTTTCATTCTCCTAGCTGGCTGATTTATTGTACTGATCTTGTACTGTTTTTATTTATCCTGCTTGGGATTTGAACCCATAGGGATTTTTTTTTTGTTTTCCAGTTAGGCAAAAGGCATATTGGTCTGCTTGACTCTAGAATGCCATCTCTACCAAAAAAAAAGAGTGCCTTGGTCTGAGGCCTTCTCCTCCTTATTCCATATCTGTAAAAATATCTGACTTCTGGGAACAGCTCTCTTCTCATCTCATTGGCAAATGGCAGTCAAAATGATGGAATATCCAAACAAGGGAAAGACTGTAGGTCTGTTTGTTCCCCAGACTCTCCACAGTCCCTGTAAAAGAAAGATTTGAAACTAAATGAAAATCCTGAGATACTATTAAAGTGAAGACCAGGCTTAAGACAGACTGCTTTTTTTTAATTTCTTCATTCTAGATAAACAAGATAATATTTCCTTCAAAGCAGAAAACATTCTAAAGAACTATTGTATTTTGTTTATTTTTTAACAAAACATTTTAATACAAGAAAAGGTAACCTCTGCAACAGTACTAAATAGAAGCTTTGCCTCATGACTCAAAAAAAATCTTAAGTACAAACACTTTCGTGTTAAGTTTTGAAGCAATGATGTATGACATGGTGAAAGGTGAAAATGTTAGTATAAAATATAAATATGGAAAATAAAAAAAAATTATACTCACTCATAATTTTCCAACATTGCAATGCTATGATACAAAAATAGACAATAAAATTTTAATATAGCATATTTTCCTGAAACAGACTTCTATGATAGTAAATAATTTCTAATAAAGTATCTTGAGTAACTTTATAAATGATTCATTCAATAAAATTTTTCTTGATTAAGGGGTCATAGCCCTACTTTTGATGTCCTTTCGGGCTGCTACAAGATTATGACAATAAAACACCTGGAAGACTGTTCTCAATAGAAACTTTTTGATCACTCCACCAAATTGAGAAAGTTGACCTTCATGAGGATGCACATGATTTGAAATAATTTAGACCAAGGTGAATTACAATGCAAAATTTTCTTCAGTTTGCAGAATAACAAAATGTGTGTTGTATGGGGACACAATAAAATTGTGACTCACAGGAAAGCTGGAAAGGTTAACTAAGTGTATCATGCTGGAACAAGGAGTGGTTTAGAGAGCCCACTATCCCTAGTGTGTGACATGGGTCAATATAGCACCAATTCAGAAATTATACACTTAAAAGGATGTTTCAGAAACCTCAAACACACAGGAACAGAAATATCAAAATGAGTTAAGGTAATCCCACTGGAGCACTGGAAACAAGCATACATAATGCCAGTGTTTCACGGTATTCTCAGCTTTTTTTTTGTTTTTTTATGCTATGAATAGACCTTTCAAAATAGGAAGTACTGGAATAGGTCTGTAGTGAAGATCTTTTAATATTTTTCATCCTATATCTTAAAAAAAAAAAAAAAAAAAGAAAAAGAAAAAGAAAAAAGAAAAAAGAAGCACATATTTTAAAATGCAATTCTGGTGTAATTTGAATGCCAGAAAGTTAGTACCTAAGTGAGATGTTTGTTTCAGTAGTCCCAGCTGTATGTTGCCAATGCAGACTTTAGTTTAATTGCAGGCATTTTTTAAAATAAATCATTATCTCTCATTGTCATTCAAAAATGATAAAACTTTAAAACAGATACAACATTCAGCATTATTTATACAGATCTGAAAACATTTTAAAAATATGTATTTTGTAGTCTTTAGATCACAGAATTTTATGCATTTTCTAGAAAGATGTTTCAGACCAAATTAATAGCCAAATTACCCATAAAAATATTGTAAGCCGGTAGGGGAAAAGAGAAGAAGTCTTCTCACTTTCACATGTTTCGAAAATTGGAAATGTTACAAAGATTGCAAAAATGTTACAAAATTGTCATTGCATCAGGCTGTCTTCAGTCAATGATTTGCACAGACATGGTGAGATATCAAATAGCATCTTTCCAAATAGGGGATGTCCAGAAGTTTCCAACTGGATATGATAAAGGGAAAGTGGACGTGGCATGTTACTTGGCACTTTAGGAGAGTCATATATATAACAAAAATATTCTCTAATGATCAAGAATGACCAAACACAAAATAAAGGGCAGTATATTTTGGCACCCTATGAAATATTTAAAGTTCCTCTTTGTAGCATGTAATATAACATACCACAGATTTGTTTGAATTTGATTGTCAGCCAAATTTAAAATTATCAGATACCTCCCAACTTTTTTCTTTTTCTTCTCAGTCAGTAGCATAGTTTCTGTAACAGAAATTATATTCTGTCTAAATATTCTTTTCCACAGCTTCTTTTCTATTTATACACTTGCTACCCATTGCGAGCAGCTAAAGGACACAGCATGTGAAGGGACACAACTGGACAGTCGAGTCACTTTGTAACTGAGAAAAGTGAAGAGCAGCAGGTCACAGTTGCTGTGAGCAGTAAGTGGATTCATTTGGTGATCATGGGAATTACATAAAATCTGTGCATCCCTCTGGCTTAGTTGTTCTGATGTGTTGCTCCATGTAGTACCTTATTGTTCATTTAAACAAGCTTCTGTAGCAGGAACTTTAACTCAAACCATTTTCCCTCTCGAAGATCAGAAGAAAAAAAATCTGTTTCCCTGGGTCATTCTTTATCTAACTCACCTGCAGGTTAAAATATAATGAAGCATAACATTTTAGAGCCAAGATATTCTAAAACAAATTTTGCAACAAAGCAGAACCACTGCTGCATTTACCATCAACCCTTTTTGTAAGACTGCAGCAAAGAAGGTTTGAGAAGGGTGTTCTCCTTTTCCATATAAAAACGATTTCTTATCGCCACAAGTAAGCTAATATTCCTTATCACTTGGCAACACAATTTATAGCAACTAGGCTCAGGTGGAAAAAACTATGCTTTGCCCCAGAAATACATTCAATAGCTTCATCACAGATCATAGTTGTCAAATCATGCTATTTAGAAGGTGTTTGTGTGGTAGGGTTCTAAGGATGATGTAACCAAGAGCTTCTAACTGTTTCTAGGGACGCTTTTCATTAAGATGGCTTTTCCTATAGCTCCCTGACACTACCTGCAGTCTGTTTCATTGCAAATAGTGGGTGGCCCATTTGTGCAGTACCAGTCATATCAGACCTGATTTGATTGGAGACAAGAGGTGCTCTCATCATATGAACAGTAACTTACTTTATGAGTTTCAGGGATAAGTGGTTTTAAAGGTAGGAATGATGTCTCACAGCTAAGACAGCCATCAGATCTGCCAGTTAAAGCAAGGAAATCTGATCTGCCTAACTTCTCACTGTGTTGGGATACATTCCCATGAGGTTTCTGCAGAGCAGTCTGCAGGAAGAAATGCAGACCAGACTGTTATCCCATGGAGTATTGTCCCAGTGTGCTCCTCCTGGATTCAACCCAACCTTGCTGTTTACACTGATAAGCCAAACCCATCTGTTTTCACTAAGTTCCTCTAGGTTTTACAAGGCTCCAGCCAAATTCTTTGGCTCCGGCCTGCAGAATGTGCATCCAGGACAGAGGATCTTTATCTGCTATCACTTTTTGGAAATAGATCTCTAGCCATAAAAAAAACCAAACAAACTATGAGTCCCCTAGAGGTCCTTTTGCATCCTTAAAAAGCTTAGCTTGGATCTTTTTTGGATCCTGACACCTGGTATTGAGGTCAGAGTAGATATTTTTGGCACTCTTGTATAACTTAAAACTCTATGAAAGGGACCACATGCTTTTAATTGTCTGATAGTTTGGGACTCCAAACTGTGAGCGCTCATGTCATCTGAAGAAAGGACATGCAAACTCATCAAGACTCTTTTAAACAGATATCTCTTCCATTTGGATAACCCAGAAAAGCCAGTAAGCATCTACTGACTGTTTTTTTTTCATTCATTCATGCAGTCACTGAGATAGAAACAAAATCCTAAAAAATAGTAGTTATTAGTGCACTTTTTTTTTTTTTTAAGGAGTAATTAGATCAGGACTTTTGCTTTTGCCTTCCTATCTGAAGGAAACATCCCTTTGCACATCTAGGCCAGCAGTCAGCACACCTCTTCCTACAAAAGACACACTCTCCAATGAATTTACTTACAAGTTCCCCCACTCAGCTGTTGTGTTTGACACTTAGCACAGCTACCTGTTGGTGGGGGTGGGTTTTTGTTTTTTTTTTTTTCTCTCTATGGACATTTTTACTCCCTAGAGTGAGTTCCCTGAAGTGAACCTAGAGAATACTGCTTTTGTTGAGGGTGCTGTCATTGTATTTCTGTGTTCTGGCAAGATATACTCATTTGCTGATGGTCACCAGCAGGTGTTCTGAAAGATTTTACTGTGACTAATTTATAAGCACTGAAGTCTTTTATTGATTATACCTATGACACTTTTGGGATAAGAAAAATTGCTTTTCCCAAAAACCTGATATAACTATATGTATATATACATATGTATTCATATACATACAGATGTATGTAAATATGAATAAGAATAAGAATATGAATATAAATATATTTTTATATTTCTATAGAAATAGAATAGAAATAGAAATAGGAATATTAGTAGTAGATAAAAATATATATTTATACTTAATACATATTTTGTACAAAATGTTGACCCCCAACAGAACTCAGAAAATTTTAGGTAATATGGAAGAAATCAGGCATTAATATTTGAATCTATGAAGCTCAAATTCCAGTTAAATTTGAATTTCTGTGACAGACAGGTTTTAATTTCCCTCTTAAATATTTGCTAAAAACAAAATTAATTTTTTCCCTCCCCTTTTTTAAAGTTGAACATCAAATTGGGTTCAAAGCCTTTCCTGATTTTCTAAAATCATCTCTATGTACCTGGAAAATTATACATATTTTTTTCCACTAAAGCAATAATATCAAAACTAATAAGAACTGTATGGACAGGTAGTTGGTACCTGTTTAAAATAGCAAGTCAGGCAAAATATTTTGTGCTGAGAATGCAATTGCCAACCTAGACACATTTCAGGATTTGCACTGAACAGTCATGCAAATGAAGCCAAGAATGAACCCTTCCCAGGAATAGACTAAGAGGTATGGATGATTCTCAAATAATTTTGGAGTAACCTTCTCTTCGGCTGCCCGCATAACACAATGAAAATATCACCCCTTTCAACTGTTACCATGATACCTTTCCTTAATACAGGACATTTAAAACCCAAATGGAAACATTCTTGATCTAACTTCTACAGGTGAGAGGAGATGTTTAATTTATTTTCTGATATATTTATAAAATATCTGGCATCATAGAGAGATCAGATGGTGCTTAACCCTGTCATACCATATACCCCAAATCAGATATCCAAAATATGTTCTAAAAAGAACTAAGATTAAAGGGAAATAAACAGGGTCAAAATTATACATATTAAAGCACTCAAAAATGTATCAAAGGAAGATTTCTAGATTTCATTATCAAATAATCTCTATCCATTGGTTTCTATAGAAAGAGCAAGAAGATTCTGATTCAACTGGACCTGTAAGATCATAAGACTGGTTATGGTATGACAAGCAGCATAGGGGATAACCAGAAACATGTTGAAAGTCCTAGAATGTTAGTAAGGTCTGTAACTATGTGGGACAGAAGTGAAACAACTTCTTCAGTTTTAATCATTTTGGGTAGGTTTCCTATGGTGTGAATATTATATAGTAAACAGATGTATTATTTACATTATATATTTCTATAGTATTCCTGTTCCAGCCAAAGTACAGAATGCATAATGCTCCCTTAGCCAGTAATTTTCAACGTCTTTCTGTTCCTGTTCAGTGCATAGTCCTGCAAATTATCAACTGCACACAATTTTGACCTGTTCCTCATGTTATTTTTTTCTACAGTGTTTAGCACTGATATGTATGAGTGCTTCATAAACAATTCCTTTATCATCACAACACCTCTGTTGAGAGCATTGCTTCCTTTTTATGCACAGAGAACTGAGAAACAGAGAGGTAAAGGTGAAAAGTGTTCTTCAATGTGGAGTGGTTAATCTGAGAGGTTTAAAATGTGATTATTTGCATCTTAAGGTATGACAGAGCTATTTAAATGTGAAGCACAGCTTTAGCTACAAACAAGAGTGCTCAGCATTTCTGCAAAGCAGATCCCAAGGTGGAGATGGATACAGAGAAGACAGGCAAAAAGTCTGTCTGTGCCTGTGGGGACAGGAGACCCTTGGCTGTACTTTGGCTCTATGGCAAGAGCCTTCTTTCCTCCTTGCATCCTGCCCACTCCAGGGAGGTAGCTGGAGAGTATGCGTGGAAGGAAACCACGTCAACAATCAAACCAGGCACCTTTCTGGGCAACCTGAGCATTCGTGAGAGCAGAGTGAATGTTATTAATCCCCTGTTTCACATCTGTTTCTCCTTACAATGAGAAAACAAATTTGCAGAATACATTTCACATTTTTTAGAAGACCCCTGGACATACTGTCTTGGGTGCCAAAAAAACATGACTGAAAATGGCTGGAAATTGTGGAGGCATCAGAGCATTTTTTGATTGTTTAATGTTGTATCCTGAAACCTTAATTTTCGTTCACTAGAATTTGCATAAAAATAAAAGTAAAGGACAAAAATTGGTTGTCTTGGACCTCTTCACTAGAACAATGGAAAAAAGGATGAAAGTTTTTATATAAACAGAGTTTAAAATAATAGCTGATGCTTCACTTGATCTGCACATGTTGGGGAAAATGTTCAAATTTGTTTACAGGAATCCTTAAGAGATCACGTACTCACTCTCACTTATGAGAGTGAGAGCAAGTGGTGTCAATGGTGTATATTTAATTTAACATCAACATCCCAATTAAGAAAAATGACCTTCAGAGAAATTTTGAACAAAAATATTGGCATGCTTTTAAATAAAAATAATGGAAAAAATACCTTGATTTTCCAACAATCAAATTTGGTTCTCCTCTGTAATATTTTTATGTCTCCAGAAATAGGAAAATATTTGTGTTTTCCATTTTCATGCTGATAGTCATGCTGAAAATGTTATTATAAATGAATAGGCTAATTGGTGCATGGTCATCTGTCATTTTACAAGATTAAGATTACCAAAAAGATAATTGCTGGAGAGGGAGAAGCAAAATCTTGCACAAGTACTTAACACCCAAATAATTTGTGCATCCAATTTGTGGCAGCCACAGTGGCACCCAGCTCCCCGTGCTCCCTTTGAAAACCCCAGCCTATGTGTGCATGCAAAATATTTTCTGTTTTCAGCCACGTATCAACACTGTTCAAACATTCCTTTTTTTTTTATTTTTTTTTCTGTACTTTACATAATTCCAAGTGATTTTTTAGCCCCCCACCTGCCCTACTGAGTGTTGCCAGCGTAGTTCCGAACCCACCCTTGAAAGCTGTTTTGGAGCAGTAAAAGAGGAGAACAGAGCAGTATGCAGATAAACGCGGCATGCAGGCAGGCAGGCTGGGGAAGGTCATTTGCTGTCGAGTGCTAGGGACAGGAAAATGCCAATCCCACAAAGGGATTCTGCTCGGACTGCGGGAGAACGGGAAGCACTAGGTGGCAGAAGCGCTCCTTCTGCTCTCCTACCCCGCGTGGTGTGGGCTGTAATTAGGTCAGTGTATGGTGAAGTAGGACTGGGTGATAAATAAAGTAGGTTTTCTCTCCTAGTACACACTGCAGCTTAATTTCGCTTCTTTTTGGGTGGTGTTACAAGGTGGATTAAAACTTTTAAAGGGGAAAAAAAAAAGCTCCCTCTTGCCAAAGTAAATGAAATTTAAACTCAGTGAGGAGTAACAGCAGAAAAGGAGAAATAAAAAAAAAAAAAAGGGAAAGATGACTCCTCTCTGGTGACATTGATATTCTGTTCAGAAGAACACTGAAGAGGGGGAGGGCTGTGCAGAGATGTGTGTTAAATCTCAAATCAAAACAGGCAAAATGTGCAGTTTTGCCAACTCTGGTGCAAAGCAATAACACACACTTTTTTCCTTGAGGTATTTTTGTAATTTTACTAAGAAAAAGGCAGTTTTAGTCAGCAAAACATGACTGATTTCCCCTTCCAGAGATCAGAGTAATGTATCTCACTCTGGAGGTGGTACTGAAGGTCAAAGATGAGATAACATCTCCTGCATCACTTAATCTCCATCTAACTGGGAGCCACATTACCCCAGAGCTCACTGTCAGCTCATGGAAGGGAAGGTACCAGTTGTCAGAACAATTATTACAGAATGTGCTTAATCAGATTCAGAAAGCTGTTCTTTGTGGGTTAAATCATGTTAAGGACTCAATACTGTTTCCAGAGAAGTCAATGCAAACCTCACTTAGGTTTGACTGAGATCAGATTTTGCCCTCAGTGCAACATCTGACTTCCCAAAAGACAGAAGGAGTAATAACAAAGAAGGAGTTTTCAAGAAGAGGAAGACAGAGGACAGAAATTATCCTCTTCCTGTCTTGGTTTTCCACCCCTAAACATTCGGGGAGAATAACAGACTTACTTAAAATAGAAAATGACCTGGCTAAAAGGAACAGCATAAAAATATCAAGAAAAAAAACACCCCAACGTTGTATGTGCTAAAACATGATTTAGGCTGAATCTGAAATTCTGCCTAGACCTAAAATGGTGATGCTTAAACACGATACTGCAAATGTATCCTAAGAACAGGAACCCTGAAGTCTCAGATCACTCCTCTATTTCTGTCTCCAGGTTCTACTTGTACTATTTTGGCTTGGGGCCTTAGGTAAACAACTCTTGCTTAAAACCCAGTGGGAATTTAAGATAGGTAGAATGCTGCAGAAAGTCACAATTTGTTCAATTTATTTAAGTGTGACCAACTTATTTTGACAGGATCTGGTTTTAACAATGCACTTTTGTTTACTTCAGGTTTTAAAAACAGTAAGGGATTGTGCCTGTCGCTAGTTAATAAAATATCCTAATGATCCAAAGTGAGAGGACAATTTTAGTGGCATGAGATTAAGTGTGGATGAGGATATTTGGTATATCTCAATTCTGGCCTGTGACAACTGCTAGAACCAGGTCTGATCTGCAGTGGGACAGTGTCTCCTCTGAAGAATGCTTGTCACCTTCTGTTCAAAGCCACTCCTGGAGAGGCTTCTTTGGCTCTCCAAGTTGTATTATGGCTTTTGACCAAATGAAGATTCATTTTTTTATGTGCAGCTAAGTAGGCTGGACATTCCTGGCTTAGCAGAAGATTCACTTAGAAAAGAGGAGCTCTAAATCCTACCTTTAAGTGGGTGAGATACCTACTTTTATACAGAGTTTTGCTTTTAATCCACTTTCTACACAGAGCTAGTAGAGATCAGCCTACAGCTTAGGGTACTTTAGCTCAGCTCCCTTTCCACCTTTTGTTACCCAAGCCTGAGCAGGTGTCTGAGCTTCCAGGTGAATTCTCTGATGAGTAAATTGCTCTCTAAATCATGGGCACAAGTCTTATAAATCATCTGGCTTCTAAAAGCAATGCAGTGAACTCTGCTCTTCCAAAGGTACATGAAAGCAAACATTTCATGGACTCAGTTTCCTTTGTTCAAATGAAGCATGGGAGCTGAGATTTCCCTTGCTAGGTGCTTTTCAGTGATATCTGGTAATTTTGGAAGGGATCACATTCTACTGTATGCTGCATAAATCCTTGTGGATACCAAAATGGATTGCAGTGCCTGAAAGACATTGATGACTTTCTCTTTAGAAATACTGAAGTCCTATATTGTACCTAGATCTATTATTTTGTTGCTTATTACAGTTAATGAATTTAAATAGGACACCAACTACATTAGCATGTAGACGCTGAATTTCAGAGTTTTGAATAAGTTTCAGACAAGAGGGAAAGGTATAACCAAGTTCTGGTATCTATAATATCATTCTCTATGACATATGGTGGGAATCTTAGTTATCACAGAACAAAAATGCTGTGGGCCTTAAAGGGTGTGTTAATATTAGACACAATTCAGACCCTCAGGTGGAGACAGCTTTGAAAGAGTTAAAAGAGTATTAAAATAGTAATGCCCCTCAGTCCCACCATCTTTATTTGTCATGTACTTCTTACTACACAGGTATGAACTCTAAGTGCCTGTCTCAGAGAAAATCAAACTAAGGACCAGGGCAGACATACAGGCTTTCTCTAAGAGGTTACCAAATTGATTCCATTTTTGTGTGTTTCACCATCAAACAGCTAGTAGTACCACAGCAAAAAACTTTATCACCAAAAGATTTGGTCAGGTATGGGAAAGGTCACTTTCACTGGTGTCGTTACAGTCTTCATTCAATCTTCAGCAACAGCTGGAGACTTCATCTAAAAATTGTTCTTATTGTGTTTGATCTGGAAATCATAAAAAGGCAGTTAACTGTTTGGGCTAGTTTAGTCAACCTCTATACTTGCATGAAAATGAACTATGTTGAGGACTGTATTCCTTCCAGCAAATCTGGTTTTACCACCAGATCAAGATGCATAGAAAGGAGAAAGATGGTTGTAACAATAGATGTGGCCAGTGGACATTTGCCTACATGTGCTCCCTCACAAATGACAACACCAGGACAGGAGAGCCACCAGAATTTCTTTTTTAGAAATTCTCAGTGTAAACAAGAGCTGACTGTGGATTTAGAATGCTAAACTTATTATTTGACAACTTAGATCCCATAAGGATTATTTTTGTTACTACTAAGCTTGAATCTGATGTAGAATGAGGGTTAGATTTTTTTTTTTTCCTTGGTATTTTTAACTGCTCTTGAAAACATTTTGTTGAATAGTAGGAGTGGTTGGTACATTTCCAATTTGGAACTGCTTAGCTCATGAGTTCATAATATAGCTGCTACAACTGAAAAGTACTGCAGCAGCAGAGAAATAAAAAACATAAAGAAAACTCTGCAGACTTATAAACACATTATTTTTTCTTCTTAATTGAGGCCCAAATGTTGAAAAGAAAACACATGAATATAAAAGAAGTTTGGTTACTTTTAAACAAAACTAATATATTTTAGTTCTTTTACTTGAATTATAGAATTTATAATTTCTATTTTACAGTTGTGTTATGTGGTGCACACTAAGAGTTAGTGCTGTGTTACAAAATCTCTAATACAAAATAGGATGCATTTAGCATCATCATCTCAACTATTTTCCCATAACAATAAAATCTTTGTGGTAAGGGAAGAATTTGTGTATTGTGTATTCAGTGCTCTGCTTCCTTATGAGAATCAACTCAAAACAGAGGTGCCTAATCTTTCAGGCAGTGCTAGCCACAGAGTCTGTGATAGGACCATGTCAGTGTCTCATGCCGTAACTTTTCCCCAGAAATTCGTCATTCCCTTTCCTCATGATCTGGTATACACATGTGCATTGCAGAAATTGTAGATATACAACACCTTCCATCTCATGATATTTTCCAAATCCATGAATGCTTGAATTATTGCATGACCAGCTGTGTGTATACTCACCACTCCCAGTGTCATTGCCAGATGTGTAGGCTTATTGCAGAGGAGAGCTCTGAAAACCCCATACAACAGCAACAAGCACCAGCTTACACTCCAAAGCTAGGCTGCTCCTGCCTCAAGATGTCTATTTCTATCCTTGAAAACACGTTCAGTGCACAAATATTTTGGGATGGCATCCTGTTCTGACTGTCACATCAGTTTAAGCAGATGTATAAGCTTCCGTTTATAGAACAAATGGACTTTACTGATAAAAGATACAACTACTTGATTTCAAAATCAATTTTATTGTGTTTTGAACAGGTGAAAATTGGTCCACTTGTTCATGAACTGCTGCATGGGAATGAGGTGGCTTGTTCAGCAGAGATATCAAACTGTGGTGAACAGGTTGCTGCAGTTTTAGTGATGAACTTAATTGGCATCCAGTGACAATAAAATAACAGAGGGCATTGCAGGTCAAACTTCAAGTCTATCAGCAGAGCCCAGTGGGGAATCTTCCAGAGTACCTGCTGCACTATTGTTCTCTCTATTCAGTATTATCGATACCTTCCTTTCGGATGAATACTAGGCATTTTCTTTTAAACCAAAAAAACTCACAAGCGGTTCTATGTGCCAAGATGATGTAAAAAAATTATTTGCATAAGAAAGAGTGATTTTTCTCAAAATACCTCCTTGAAAGGCAAGGAGTTGAATTTTTGTCTTAAATGATAAAGAAAAATTCTCATGTCACACTCAGGATCTCATTGTGAGTCTCCTATAAAATCATTTGATTAGAAAAGCAGAGGATAATTGGCATGACAAAAACAAGGACACAAGAAGTGAGGCATTATGTGTTGTTTCCACAAATATTGCTGCTAATTGTGTCAATTAAATTATCTAATTAGTCTACAGTAAATCACTTGAACACACACTAGCACAAATTCAAAGCATATGTTTCTACAGAGAAACTAATAGTTTCTAAAAGGTCGGAGTTTAGGAAAAGCCATCAGACATGGCATGAGCAAAGCATATCTCTGATTACATATTTGATAACTATCAAAATATACATATATTGATAATTATAAAACATACATAAATGTTTTACAGGTGATCCTGCTGCCTGGGAAGTGATCTGATAATCAGCTTTATACATGGCATGACAAACAGTCTTGGACATATCCTGAACATTCTAGGAAACAACTCAAAGCCATGGCTGTATCATGGCAGGGCTAAGTTCACCTACAAAGCTTTTGTGAAAGGCAGGCCATATGTGCTGGCCTGTGCTCCCCAAGTTTGGAGCAGGGCATGCTGACCTGCATAGGCAGAGCAGTGGAAGTGAAACCTGTACTAGTCCATCAAATGTTCCCGGACCAGCATCTCATCCACAGGGAGCAGCTGTCCAGGAACGGTCCATGCCCAAACCACTGAAACCTCTTGCAGCCCCCAAGTCAGGTGCCTGCTGAGAACAGCTGCTGGCCCGTGCTCATTCCCAAATGTGCCCAGGAGTAATTTAGGTGAGTGGTAGTTCCCACAGGCCAAAATTAGCTTGGGCTGTTCTGTTGCTTGGACTGGTCAGGGAGTCCTGGGGCTCCCCAGCACTTTTACTTTGCTTATGCACAAGCAGTCAGTGACATCTGTTTTACTCGCTGCATGATGCACTCTTAGATGGTCACCATAATTTTACAGAGAGACCATAAGTGGATTGCAGACGTTGGAATCATAACTTTGACTAAGAGATGAGTCCTGTAATCTGAATCCTTTATCTATGTTAGATCTTTATCTGTAGCTATAAAAACAAGCCTTTAGCTGTGGCCCTTCTTCTGCTGTTGTACACACATGTGTTACCCAAACTGGTGGGCCTTCATTATCAAGATGTCACCTTAATCTTTAGCAAAATCCTAAGTAAGATGTGTTGCCATTTGTGGAGAATTAGAATAGCCTTAGAAGACCAAGGACAATGAAAAACTTGCATTCTGTTATTTGATACCTCCTGGAAGCAGTTTTTTTCCAATCAAAAGTACAATACTTATGTACTACTGTACTTAAGTACAGTACTTATGATAATAAGTACTCCATAAACAAGGAGCATCCAAAGAGTAGTTAAATACAGAATTTTTGGGGAAATTAGTTTGGAGGAAGCCTCTGGAGGAGGCTGTCATTTTTCATTTCTTACCATTTGTTGTTATTGCTGATTTATGTTTTGTTTATCACATCTGATATGTTTAATAAGAAATTAAATTCTTATTTAGCTGTGGTGTGACAAAACTGCCTGAAAAACACAAGGACACACATATACTTTAAAGCTGACCAAATTTACCCTTTTATCTGTCAAGGCGTCCGAGTATGATGTGCTCTACTGTTTTTAAATATAGATAATTTTTAATATTACCATGTCTTAATACAAACTCAGAAATTGAATCTCTATGGAATATTATTTGGATTGTTTCAAATGATAATTGAGACAAATTTGTAAGTGAAAAAGTGGAATATGAACACCAAAATAATTTAGCTTCCGTAATCATAAATTAAATTTTTAATCAAATTTCAAGCTGCAGAAATGTCCTCAGTACTTTTAAGACCAAGTGTGAAAGAAAATTGTTAAAACCTGTGATCTTTAGAGCCTTTTTCCGCACTGAAAAGAGTTTTGTATAAGAACTTTTTTCTTCCATTTTGTGTCCACTAGACATCCCTCAGCAAAAATGGTTACATATCCACAAGCCTGAGGCATAGTTACTAAAATTTTGGAATCAAATTTAACCCTAGATAGGGACATTTGCAGTACTTAGAGATCCACAGCAATTTTGTGAATTGTATAATTTTTCCATAGAGCTATAATATCTGTGTGTGCCTCTGCCTATGAGTGCAGGAGGCTACTTCACAAAAACATCAGAGTCTAAACTAAGTGTTTGTCTAACTTCTTGTTATATAAATATCATACATTTTTATAAACTTGAGATAGTTCATGTTCTAGGTCAAGTTACTTCTTCTTTTTAACTGAGGATATTATATAATGACACAGTTGTTCAGAAACAAAGGTTTATCAAAACAGTATTTGTAGACGTGCTTCCAAGGATTGGGTGGATCTTGTAAAAAGAAATAATAAATCTTGAGTATCTGTATTACCAGGGAAACACCCTACACCTTCAGCATGCTCAGTTCTCTCTGAGTAGTAACAATGATGCTTTGTTTCCCTCTCAGTTATATCCTTAGTGCAAAGCTTAATTTTTCATTTGTTATTTTTTACAGAGTTCATAATCTGTACTTGTAACAAAGCAAAAGTGAAGTGCCTGATTGTCCAGAAAAATGATGGAAGTATATGTTTTAAGAGTGAAAGTATTAGTTTTAGAAAGTGTGCCAAAATTTTATTAACTTAATAATCACATCTGTATGCTGGCCAGTCAGAAATAGAGATAGCCTTGGCACAGTGCATGTAACCACAGCCTGGCAATATTTTTGTTTTCTGCTACGTTCTACTCTACTTAGCACCTGTTAAACTATACCTGGAAGACTGGTCCAGTTTTAGATACACTGGTAAAGGAAAGACATTGGTAAGCTAAAGCGTGGTTTACCAAGGTGGTCAGGGATTGAGGAGGGGCCATTGAGGATGGGCTGAGGGACCAGAGCTGGTTCAGCCTGGGGCAGAGACAGATTCAAAAGGACCTTACAGCAACCCTCAGCATCTGGAAGGGGGCTGGGAGGGAGGTTCAGCAAGAAGACGGTGTTGAACCTTACAGTGGGGCTTGGTTGCAGGGTAAGAGACAATAGACTGGAGTTGAAAAAACAGGCTTGACTGGATGTCAGAAAACCCTTTTTTCACCATGAGAACAGTCAAGAAGTGGAATGGATTTTGCATTCCCCACCCTCAGGAGTGTTTAAAATCTAACTGGATGAAATCCGGAGATACCAGAGCAGCTGACCCTGTTTTGAGTAAGAGGTTGGCATAGAGATTGCTCAAGGTCACTTCAAGCTTGAATGATTCTGTGATCCTGTCATTCTGTAACTTCAAATAAAAGTGATTTACATATATTTATTTGCAAAAAAAACCCCTTGACCTGGAGACCACTTTAATTTAATAACTACCAGTTGGCTCTTCACTCCTAACAGCTTAGCAGTTTTGCACAATAGTGGATCATAGAATCATTTAGATTAGAAAAGACCTCTAAGATCATGGAGTTCAACTCTTTGCACTGCCAAGTCCACCACGAAACTGTGTCCCTAATATATTCCAGTATGGACCACTGCTCATAAGAACTATCTCTTGAAAAAAACCCAAAAGACAACACTGTACAATACTAAGGCAATGTAATCACCAACAAAAGTCTATGCATTTTATACTGTGATATCTTGGCAGAACATATGTTACAAGTGAGACACTTCATGCCTTGATGTAGCTGACTAACATTGATGCTACAATTAATTTGGGCAGGGACAGCTGCCTTATAATTAAGAATAAGTGTTTGCCTTGCCAGACCTCTGATTTTACATTATTGGAAACATTCTTCTTGTGCCAGTATAGATAGGTAGTGTTTTAGGTTAACTTTCCACTGGGGGGTAGGAAGACATTTCCTTCTTTAGTAGTTTCCCAAATGCATGGATTAATTGGCTTTCACTGTGCATTGAGCTATTTCAAAAATGATTGCATTTGTCTTGCACTGTAAGAAATTGGTGTCATGCCTCCAAAGCATGGGTAATCCAAGCAAAATAGTAAATGATGCTACACCTGAGTTTGACATCATTCTACCTGAGCTCCATTCAATAGTGCTCCCTCCCTTCTCACAAGCAGCAGCTGCCAAACACACTGGTTTCTGCACATCCCACAGGAAGCTCTGGTGGGTAGAAGGCAATATTTTGTTTTTTCTGCAGTATCTGCTGTTCCAAAGGTTGCTCTCTTTTGCCTCTTAAAGAAAAAACAATGTGTTGTATTCATCTTGCAGATGATTGGATCACTACTTTCCACTTGTGAAAAAATTCTCTTGTGCATAAGAAGAACAAGTATTTGAACAAAAATTGTACAGGCTTATAGTGCCTTCTCCTTTCCTTCTCAATTCTTCCTTATACTAACTTGGTTTATAGGTTCCAACTCTGTTTTAGAGTGCAAAGTAGAGTTACTGAAATAAGCCTCAGTATCACAAGAAAATGCACGTTTTTCTTTTAGAGACAGAAAAATGGCCTCTTCAAATCTTGCTTAGTTGTGATGCTGTGCAGAAACCTCCTTGAACACAGCAAACTACATGTAACATAATGAAAAATAACATCAAGGTCAGTAAAAGCAGATAAAGGAACCATGGCATAGAAGAAGAAACAGGTCTTTATTTTTCTTCTGAGTCTGACATTCTCCTCTTATTCTATGGTTTTAAAATGTTGAACGTCCCTAGCACACGACCTTTATCTGGTACATCACGAATGCATTTTGCCTTTCTATTTTATTTAAAGATAGATGTCATTGATTTTATTGACTACTCCTCTTCAGAGACAGTGCAGGTGTTCTAATGAAGCTTAGCACAAGTGTTACAGTCTCTTAAAATCTGATTTCTTTTCTGTCTTTGGCCTGCATAATCCAGAAATAATTAGGCATTCATGGAAAGAAATTTCACAAAACAAGTTCAAATACAGTCATAAATATACTACAGGATTTTTCTTTCCTTTTGAAAGGAAACAAATAGTCATACAGTGACTTTAATTTGTTCATATTAATTATCAGAAATTGGAATACAATGACAAAATTTTCCAAATGCAAGAATTTCCCTATTTTTTAAATGAAATTGAAATATTTTTTAACAAAACGTTTTTAAGAGAAATTAAGAAGTGCTTACTAAAAAAAATATTGCTGTTCATGGAGACCAGAAAAGAACATTTATACACTATAAGCCTCAGAAATGTGTGCATTTTCTGGGATGAAAAGGCTTTGTTCGCTGAGAACACTTGTTTAATATGGATCAAGGAATTATGTTGTCTTTACTTGATTAGCATTACGATTGCAAATTCATATGAATGGCCACATTTTCACTCTTTCACGTGCTAAAATTTCTCCTTTATAGGTAGAATATATCCTGATGCTGAAGAAATCAAATGTTTCAGAAATTACCTGAAAAGCTTGGAACTCTATATCACACAAAATTATTCTGGACAAAAGTTGTCTTCTTAAATGGCAGCTACTACTAGATTTCCTTAGGGAAGAGTCATCTAAAGGGCTGCTTTCTAAAGCAATGATAAGTATCCATGGATCACAAGAGGTGCAAATGCAGCTGATTGCATCTATGGGTGTTTTCTAATGGGTGTATGTGTAATGCGTTTCATAGTTTGCTTCATCATCATTCTTCATCATTCATCATCATTACTTCATCATTCAGGACTATCTCTGTCTTTCACCAGATTCTGCAGAAATGTTGGAAGGTCCTGGCAGCTTCTTCCTAGATGCATGCTCTAATTAAGCTATGCTTAAATGTGATTGTCTTTTAGTGCTTCTGACCTCAGAAGCCTGTGTGTGAGACCTGTTGTTTGGAAGACAATGGTAGTCGTAAGACAAGAACTATTTGACATTAGATGCAGCATACATGCACTAGATATAACTGAAAGGAGTAAAAATATATTTCCTTCCCCAAGGTGTTTATAGTCACAATATAGGAGAGAAATAAGAAAGGGCGTAAGAAGGAAATAAATAAAAGGAAGAGGGAAATAAAAGGAAGAAGGAAATAAAAGGAAGATGATTCCTCTTAGATGGAACTCATATTATGGGGCTTTAAGTTCACATTCTTTCTTAGTAGTAGCTAAATATTTAATAGATTAACAAGAATTATAGTATCACTATTGCCTACTCAAGTCTAGGAAAAAAAAAAAAAGGAGTTGTTAAGATCTTTTCAATTCTGTATTCCATAAGGTTTTCTTTGTAATGATGTATTATTATGTGACACACATTGGGTGACACATAAAGTAAAACTAAGAAATGGGAGGGAAAACATTTAAGTAACAATTATAGAGAATGTTGAAATTATTAAGAGCGAAAGGAGATTTGTGGGATAGGTAGAGGGAGAACACATATAAATGGGTGGGAATAAACCACCTTTTATTCCTGGAGTTCACTGAACTATGTCCCTCTTCACTCATACTACCTAAGAATTATTTCTGGACTGGGATTTACAATGTTATCTAGTATGAGAGAATTCCAGCTCTTAAACCTTGTATCTTCCTGTATCAGAGAGCTTGAAATAATGTAATGGCTACATCAGGATCACTGTGTAAAAACAGTGATCACCTATAATAATTATACCAATACTGAACAGAATGAGGATGTGTCATTTCTCCTGACCATATTACAGGTTTATGTGCATGCTTGTTTTCAAGGCCTATTGCATTCCACTCAGGTAACTCCTGCCTACAGCACATGTAGCCCACAGTGAAAAGCTGCATGTTGGAAAGTAAATACAATGCGTGTCATTGTTGGTAGAAGACACAGCTGTAGCTTTCCACTTATTAGGCTGAAAATGTATCCTGTACTGTATTGCTTTGGGCTTTGTCAGCACACACAGTGTGCATTTTTGATACAACACAGGCTGATCTAACCAGACACAATGTGATTCATGTAACAAACTGCACAGGAAAGAGATTTGCTTTTTTAATGGATAAAAACAGGCAACTCCTTAACAACAACATTTGCAGCTGTCCTTTCATATTTGAGATAAATATGGTCATTAATAAGTACTTGACTCTACGTCCATATTGAATTTCAGCCTGTTTGTTCGTTCAGAAACCAGACACATCACCAACATGATGTTTTGGAGACATTTGCAAGCTTCATAGAACACCACATGTAGATCATACTCTGCCTACTGGGACCCACTGAAACATCACAGCATCTTTCAGACATGCAGTTTTACCTTGTCCCTTTTGTTCTCAGCAGCAGCAGCATATTGTAGACATGCGCAGCCATTAAATCAGGAATTGCTTTCTGCATACTGGAAATAATGTTTATGTAGCTCTTTTTGTGCAAAGAAAAATAATGTCCTGACCTAGTCAATACATTTCTCTGGCATCAACTGTTCTAGTTACAGACTTGGCATTACAAAATGCAGTGCTGAACTGTGCTTATTGGACAACTGTTGCCAATCCAACCACTCACAGAGTCAGCATTTCTCTTTTCTGCAGAGTAAGTATGATCACGCTACTGGAAATGAAAAAGAATTGCTCTCCTAGATGTTCCCAATTGAGCTGGTTGGGAAAACATTCTGCAGCAGCTCAAAGATGAATGAATATCTTTGACAACGCCTCATATGAAGAAAGTTACTTTTAGATTTGCTTAGTCATGACAAAACTCTCAGTGCCTGCAAGAATCAACAGAAACGGGGGGCTAAAGTCTCCATGAGCCATCTGTGAGCCATGGAGCCACTGCTGTCAGGCAGAGCCAAGAGCTTAAGGAATGCTTATTATGCATAGAGGCACAATAGGAGACAGCAAGATTAAAAAAGGAGAAAGAAATTATGGCAGTTGACTCATGCACTGTTCCAGCTCCCAGGAGTTTGCTGCTGGCACAATGCACCCAGCTCAAGGCACACCGAGTACAACTTGCACTTTGCAGCTAGCATCCTGCCCAGCTCTCTCAGGAGACAGATGTTCTGCTGCTTAGCCTACAGGCTGCATTTCACAGACATTGTCCAGGGCCTTAAATCAAGGACAATTTTCTTAATCTGATAAATTACACTGGACACAGAAAATAGAAACAATTAACTTTTGTTCTTGTACAGGAGAAACTGTTGTCTGTTTGCTTTTGGCCTTCTGTCTTGCAAATTAGGGAAACTTCTGAATTTTATCAGGGTCTTTGATGTCAGATTCTGAAAAGAAAGATTGCCCTTCTGTGTAAAAAAATTCAAAAAAATTAGACTCAGGTACAGTCATGGGTGACTTATGTTTTCATTTTGGGGAAAATTATCATTCAAGTGGGCTCAATAAGTCAACAAAGTTCTTACACAAAGGGTTTGTAGACACCTTTTTCTTAAACACTCATTTCCAAAAACCACACAGCCAAGCAGGCAGTGAAGGATAAACAATATTTCCCTGTGAGCTTCAGTGCTTCTTTCTGCATCTCTTGCTATTAGCTCTGGTGCCAAGCCATAAGCATTCTTTAAGTTACTCAGATACAACAGGTATAACCTGGTATTTAACATACATTGATTGATCTATTCACTGTTACAATTAGTCTTATTATTTTTAATTGCTTATTACTGGTATTAGAACAAGAAAGATGATCCATGGTAGTGGAAGTACAAAGTGATGATGTACCTATAAAGAACTATTAAGAAGAAAATGCTGTGCCTGAGGAGAATAAAGCTTCAGATTCGGGTATTGAGTCCTGTGTGACTGTAAAGCTTCTTGGAACAGTCATAGCACCTTTAGTTACTGAGCCATAGTTTAAAATCTTTCCAGTTAAAGGAGGAAAAAACCATTGTTTTGGGTAGCACATGGGCTGCTTCCATATACTTTGTCCCTGAGGACAAAGTCATGCATTAACTCTATTATACAACTCCAAAAGAACATATTTAAAGGTCGTATTTAATGGACTGAAAAATCCTCAAGGAATGTAAATGACCAGAACTAGAAAAAAAGGATTAAAAGCTGCACATGTCTGTAAATAGCCTTGTAGAGCTGTTCAGGCATGAGGAAGAACTACATGTTGAGACTTGGGTAATGTTTAGTCCTTCTGAACTTGGCCAGCACTACAGGAATTGAGTAAGTGATGGAGAACACATAAGCCAAGGAAACATTCATGCAAAGAAAATAGCTGTGTTCCCAAATGTTTTGTATACCTTATGTTCTTCAACCCTCAGTACTTCCTGTGAACCAGAACATTTCTTATCACAGAACTTCTAGTTGAAAAACACTCCAAGGCAATAACGTTAGGTTGCCCAGTTGCAAACCACATTACTGTGTCCACAAAGTTCAGAGCTGAGAAGTCACTTAGTTATCATCATTTATCCGGTTACTACTATCTGGTTAACAGAGCTTTTGAGGCCTTTAAAATGTTTTTGTTGTGTTTCCAGTTTAAAAGCTCCCACTGTAGTTTATGCTTCCCAGTTTTTATATGTTTCTTCATTCAGATCATGGGTTTGGTTGCATTCTCACCAAAAAGAACAACTATAAGCCTGCATTTGGGCAAAGTTAATGTCAAAAAGTGTACCTATTTGGTAGTACTGGCACAGTAGGTTCCCATTTGCTTAAAATACTCTGTCTGAACCTATGTTCTGTAACAGATCCAACTATTCAAAAGGTGCAGCCACAGGTTATGCCTCTGGTTTGAAGATGCATGTGCACAAATCATACAGCTATTTGAGACACGACAAAATCACTGAGCACAATAAATTGCAAAAATGTTGCAAGAACAGGAGAATGCAGTTACTTCACTGAAGTTTAGCATATGCTTTCAGCCAACATTTGTCTTTACATTAGGCTTTCTTGATGATGTTAAAGTATATAGCTGTAGTCTACTTAGCCTGCTTTTTAGAGAAAAGTCATTTTGTATTAGACCAGAAAAGACTGAACTGTAAAATGATGTAAATGTAACACTAATCAAGATTTAAAGAGAAAAATTAAAATCTCTGAGAAACCACCATGACTTTAGGCATTCATGCTTTTGCACACACACTTCTACAGAAGAATGAGTGAAGCATTCAGGCTAGTTTTCCCTCTCTCAGATGTTTGTATCACAGCAATCACAGTATCTAGGTGCCAGTTTTGACAAAACTTCACTTGGAAAGAAACAGTTATTATAGGTTTCATTGTGAAATAAGTGGTTATGTGTCAGCAGCTGCTGTACAGAACTGCAAATACATCAGTGACTGTACAGAATGAGTGTTAGAGAGATTTAGATACACATCACTGAGTCCTGGAGAGACTGCAGCACTGTAGAAGACTGTATTGCATTCCTATTCTCCACAAGGCTTTCCCAAGGAAACACCTTTAGAGACATCCCAAAAGGGCAAAGTTCAATCCAAAGAAAACAGATTCCTAAAACCCAGAATCCCAGTATACATTTATGTTCTTCAGAATACATGTCAATTAAATATAGCTCATTCAATTACCTTTGTTGGATCTTAAGGGTATTATAATTGACTCCCTAATTCTAATAAAGGCTCAGATAGAGATGCTAATATTGTATTGGCAGAGTCAAATAGTTCTAGTAATAGCTTGATGAAGCAGTTAGCATTTTAATAGATTTATATACAATGCTAGTTACATTATACTGAAGCTACCGTTAGCAAAATCTTGGATACTTGTAGTAATTTGCTAAAGTAGGTAGTTATCTGGAACTTGTTTTGGGTTTTATGAAGATGGATCATTAGATCAATTTTCAGGAAGTATGTGCCACAGTACTTCCAAGTACAATCTATATGAGTGTGTATATTTTCAGTAAGACCTTTGTACTTTAATTCATCCCTGATAATTCAAGCTGCTAGAATTTCACTACTTATAAATATATTAGGAAAGTAAGATCTATGTTACTCCTCCTTGTGATATACAGAGAATATTATCCACTGTTATTCCAAATTATGCAGCTATATTTGTCTTTCACATCCAGGCCTCTTTCCACTGATTGACTCATTTTAAAAATAGTTTGTTTTTTCATATATTTCTTAAAAATGTAGGATTTAATTCCAATAGAAAATGCTCATCTGCTCACATGAAGGGTATACAAAGGAAAGGAAAGGAAAAAGTTTGTATTCTTATTTGAGTCATCACATGCATAGGCAGAATGCCATTGGCTCTGTGGCCTTTATCCTCAAAGGTATTTTAAGGCACTATTTTCTGTTATGGGCTGTTTTTCTGAGTGAACAAAAATCACAACCCAGCAAAGTTCAAAGCAGAACTTTCTCAGATAATTTAAAAAATCTGAGGAACAGTGGCAAAGATGTCCATGGTCTAGGTTGCCCTGGCAGCCAGAGAACGTAGCAAGATCTTGGTAATCAAGAAGTCTGACTGCTAAAGCCCTGGCTTTATTCAACTATTCCTGGGAAAACTATGTTGACACAATTTTGTTTATATTCTGAGCACTTTGGGGTTGCTTATCAACTACTGTGTGTAGCTCTTTGCCTTCTTGATTGTTCTTCTGCTCTTAAAAAGAAATGGCTGAATTGCAATAAGGAATGTCTTTGGCGTTTTGTTTTTGTATATGCTAAGTCTGATTTTCGAATGAAGTGTTTATTCAAAAGAGTCAGAAAATGTTCTTTATTTGCAATTAATCTTTCTATGGTTTTGTACACTTATACTTTCAATATTCTTACTCATAGATGGAAATTTAGGGAAGTTTGGGCTTTCCGGTTCATAAACAGCAAAATAAAATAAAAAGGAAAGAAGAAAATAAAAAGAAAAGAAGAAAGGAAAGAAATAGAAAAAAGTATAAAAGCAGCAGAGAGGAAAATTTAACTTTAGCTATAATTTTTCTCTTCTATTCACTACTTATGTAGTTTCATTTGAAGTTTTGGGCACATGTTGGGGTCATTTCTCCTTTTATCAAAACAGTTTCCCCATCTTAATTAAAATCAGTGGACTATGCAATTCTGTTAGATTGCAGGAAAGAAGATTTTTTTAAATTTACATTTAAATAAAACTGATTTTCTGAACTTCTGATATAGTTGCATTTTTAATATTTTGTTCTTCTTATTATAAGTGGTGCCACTGGAATTACAGGGAGTCTTGGCTCACATTTCTTACTGCTATCCTTCAGTAGTAGCACTGTGTTTGTAGCTGTGGTAGTCTAAGAACAGAGCCAAGGCAAAGCATATAGGTGGAGGTATTTTCTTTTATTATTTATTAAATCTATTGGTATAACTGTAAGATGAGGTGATTCAAAGAATTTTTCTCAAAACATTGTACATTTTTTCCATCTATTCCTTTTAGTCTAATTGAAAGTATTAGAGATGAGACTGTAATAATTTTGTTGTGATATCTTGAGTGGTAACTTTCCTACTTTGATACTTCATGATCAGAGTTTTAAGTTTAACTTTCTAGCAACTGACAGATTCCAAAGTTTTCAAAAACTATAGAGACCAGGGCACTTTTTTTACAAATTTTCTTTTTTGTTTTTAGTCTTCTATTTGCCTTTCCTTCTCCTTTTTCTTCTTCTTTTCTTTATTACTTGTTTCTAGTTTTACCTCTAGACTTCTAGTTTTCATTGAAGGCTTCAATGCTTCCTCTTAAGTAGATGGAGCATTCAAATGGATGCAGTCAGAGACTCTAGAGCACAAATGAAGAACTTAAGTACTTCAATTAATGCTTGAACTTTGTGTAATTAACAGGAATTCTCTGCAGTACAAGATTTACTTCCCACACTGGTAGACTATGCATGAAGTACGTAGAGATGTACAAGAAAATTTTCTTATTTTAGTATTCAGGTAGGAATGGCTGGGAGAAGGAACTTCCTTAATGATTTTCTATTTAATGGTTCTTTTTACACAGAAACCTGAAGAGGCTTTCTGTTTCATTTTATGCTGTGATATGTCAAAAAACTTCATCCTTATAGTCCTCTTGGACTTAGCAGAGTTTCATATTCAATAATGCTTAAGTTAGATTGCAGTTGATAATGTATAATTATGGTTTTACCATTAACAGGGACTGGAAATGCTGATCTGAAGGTAATGTAATATTTTTTGAGACTACTTATAGTTTATATTTGGTTGCTGTCACTGAATATAGAATTACAATTTTCCACTCAGCAAAAAGAGAAGGGTATTGGAACATTTTCTAACTGAGGTGCAACAGAAAGTAAAAAAGATTTGTTTTTGTCAGAATATAAATAATTCTGACACATTTTATTCCCCACCAGTTATTATAAATGTTTATTACCACAGTTTCTAAAATTTTTTTTCAAAAAATAGAAAATCAGAATTCCTTTTTAAAACTGTCAAATGAAACATTTTTGTAAATCAAAAAAAAATGTTAATAATAGAAATTAATTCAAAATTACTTTTCTTATCAGCTGCTTTACGTGGTGTCCTGGAATATTTATCCGACAAAAAAGAATTGTAAGCAATTTTTGTTTCCACAGAAATCCAAGTCAACTGCAAATGTCAGTAATTTTGGTACGGAAAGAGCCTATTAAACTTGTTGTTGAATTTCTTGGGACTAATTCTCTCTATGAAAACATGGGAATTTTTATCTTTACAGTGAAAAAGTGTTTTGTCAAATTATTCTTTCTAGTTGGTGCAAACCTATGTTATGTTTGTTGATGCTACTGGAAGTACCTTTACTTTTCCATTCACATCCTCCTTTGAAACAATTAACCAGTCTAAGGGAGTTAGTTGCTGATTTTCTCATTGTTTGCAGTCAGTGTGATTCTGAAGTCTGGTTATAAAAAAAGAGACAATGAGTGCTTCATTTAATGCTATCAACATCAATTATACATGAGCTCTGTTTACCTAGGAAAGTTGAATGCTCAGACTTGATCTTAAACTCTGGTCCCAAGAGAATAGGCAGTCATCCTGCTGGGGATAATGATGTTCTATATAAAGCAGCAAAATTTTATCTGTATTTTTCTAGTGCTATATTGTACAAATTTAAATATCACTCAGGTTCAGGGAGGTTTTTCCACCATATGGAAACACTTGAAGCTGTGCTTAGTACATAAGCTCTCAATATAATGCCTTAGATTTAATTGGCAATTCCCACTAGTTTAGTGGCAGTTCTGCATTTAAATCTTGTTGTATCATGCCCAAAAAATGTCTCATGAAAGATTATATGCATTTAGAAAGAAAATAAAAACAAAGACAAATCAAGAAAAAAAAATAGAGGAAAAAAAAAAGTAAAGGAAATAAATTCAATTTACAATTCAACTATTTCTACAATAAAAAAGAAAAGCAGAAAAATCAAATCTATTTATTTTGATGCAAAAAAAATGGGAATGGTTCCTTTTTAAATATTTGCAGTCAGAAATCTAAAACTTTGGGTCTTTTTTGAAGCCAGTAAACCATTACAGATGCAGCTATTCATACCCAAGATAAACTTGGTGATAGCCTTTTAGGCTATGAGACGTGTCCTTAAGAAAAGTTTTCTCTTTTTCTGCAAATAGCTTGTAGTCAATTTACATTTCCTCAGCCTGAAACTTACCGGAACATTGTGTCATGCCCATATACTAATTAATTATCTTCTGCAACAGAATGTGCCAATAAAACAAGGTGTGAGGTACTGTTCCTGCAATAAACTTGGGAAATTCAGAGAGAAATACAATGTACTTTAAGTTCCTAGTGCCCACACACTCATTGCCTATTAATATTGGATGTAATTCTAAACAAATGTATTGTCATGAGGAGTTTTTTTCCATAGGAGTAATACTGGACAGTGTCTGATACGAAGTTAATGTTTTTCTATCAATGTATACAATAAAAACATTTTTGCTCCTTTAAGGAGGATGCTTACAAGTATTGTGAATTTTTTTTCAGCTAGATTTTATTTTTCTTTATTCATGAAATGTTGAGTATTTTGGAGCTTAACTAAATATTTCCCATTTCTCACTGTGTAGGGAATAAATTTTGGGCAGGGTTAGTAAATTCTGGGTGTTCCTGAACATATATTTCAAAAACCGCAGTGCTGAGCATGGTAGGGCAGCAACAGTAGGAGCAGAGCAAGGTGAAGCAAAATAAAGAGAAACATTTGAAGTTTATTTATAATTGTAAATGGGAAATAAATGAAGAAGGTTGAAAATAGATAAACTATCTTTTCCAGCTGCACAGCAAAGTATTGACAGTGCAGTATAGATGCTTTATGTCAAGTATACTTCATTTCCTCTGTCAAATCTAATCAATCATTTGTCAGTGTCTGTGATGCTACATGTCAGAAATTCACACTGAATACAGATAAATTTACTATGCACAAGAATATCCCATATCAAAAATGCACCTGCCTAATGAGTTTAGCAACATCATTGAAGGAGTGTCCTTCAATAGGAATGAAAGTGACAAATACTAAGAATGCACCAAGACAGAAATAAAAATACTTGAACTTGCAACTAACAAAACAATATCTGAAAAATGCCCTGTGTCATCAGGAGAATTTCACTCATTTCCTGACTGTGTGAATACTGATCTTGCAGAACCCTAAGTACACCCTCAGAGAAGTCCCACTTCATAGTCAGGTAGGAATGACTGTATTTATATGAATACTTTAATTAGAAGTAAATGTACATGGCTGTCATAAGAACGCTTCATCCGTCACTGGTTTTTGATATAGCTGGTCTGTACTACTGAGGTCTACTCAAGGATAATGGTGTTCAACTTGAGATAGGACCACGACCTTTGTGAAGGCTTATATACCTCCTTTAAAAAAGTACAAGAGAAATTATACACCTAAAATCAGGAATGGGAAGATCAGGTTGCTGAGCAGGAGGAAAGTTTGAGCTTTCCTAGATGAAGCAGGTCTAAGAAGAAATGTCTGAAACTTTCATCCTTCAGTTCCTGGACTAACAGTTCTTTTCTGAGTTTTACCCAGTCCTTTGGGTTAAAACTTATCAGAAATGTAGGAGAAAATGGAATTTTTCCACTTCAGAAGGAAAAGCCAAGTCAGGGTTGATTTTGTTACATAAACGAAGAGAAAAACAATAGATGTGCCACACAGGGCATGTTTCCCTTCCCATTGATTCCTGTTGGTGCTTGCAATAGGCAGATTAAAGCAATCAGGGTAATTCCCAGGGCAGAGACCAGAGGCTGACCCTTCTTAAAGATAGCTCCTTCTCTTCCACAGGGACACACACTTTCTCACATATTCCAGTCCATCTGAGAGGCAGACGCATGACCCAGCCTACTTTTAGAGTTTAGTGAAAGGCAAAGCACAAAGAGGAACTGTGATCATTTTGTTGCTGTAGCAGTTGGTAATTAATTAGACAATGACTTTTTACTGTATCTCTAGGACCCATGCAATGAGGATCCTCCACTCATCCTTTAAAGACAGGGCCTCTTAAGTGTATGATATAAGAATGACTCTACTTTTAATTGAGACAAAAAATATATATCAGGCTTGGTATTTCTGTCTGTGATGGAAAATCAAATTTTTAGCAATGCTTCAAGTGTTGTACTATTGCGTTACAGAAGTGTTATTTGATGGCAAAAAAACCACCACCTTTTGCTACAAACATGACAAACAGTTGAAAAATAAAGGAAGTTTTGGGCTTTCATATTCTGACTGAAGAATCAGTTTCTGGCCATCTGTAGATATTTTGGTTACTTCTTGTTAGTTAATTTAGCAGAGAAAATAATTAATTAATTATTGTGTTTTCTCGCCTTTCTTTTCTTTTTTGCTACATTTTTTCCAAGCTTAGGTGATTATTAAATTTAATTTAAATTACATTTGTTATTAGCTACAACAATCACTGCTATAGCTCACTTTATTTTTAAGATGTGCTCCTTTCATAAAGATGAGAGAACACAACAGAATTTTAAATAGTAATGTTGAAATCCATGAACATTCTTTTTATAAGTGGGTCTTTGTCCCTGTTTGGAAAAAATGCACTGAGTTTTCTGAAATGTTTTTGAAATTCCTTGTAGTAGAAAATATTTATGAGTACCAACTGGCTCAGGAAAATAATGTAAAATACATACTGAAATTTAAAACTTGAACAATTTGGTGTAAAAATTCTGCCAAAATAGGCAAAAAGAGTAATTGGGAAACATTTTTCTCCAAAGGAAAGAAGTGACATTGTAAAAAAAATCTGTATTAAAATGTAACTCTTATTTGATAAAAGAAATAGAAAAATACCAAGTATTGATAGTTACCTATCATATAGAGAACAAAGATTTTTTCTTAACTAGCTATTTTTATTTTTCAGATGAATGTTTTTATTTATTTATTTATTTTAGTTCATAAACAGAAAAATACTCACGAAAATTCTTCCACACTAAAAAATACTTAATTCCATTTTTTTAATGTCATTCTAATGTAAGAGATACAGCATAATTCAAAATCAATCATAAACATTTTTCTTGTATATTTTATGTTTTCTTCTTGAAATTGAATTTGTAACAATTTATCACAAATACTGCAATAACATGGAATTCCTTTTGTTGCAAGTTTCATTCATTCTTACATGAAAAATTATTAACTGAAAATCTGGAATAGAAGTGATAGGTTGTTTTGTTGTTTTATTGTGGTTTTTTTTCCAAAATCATATTTTAGGCTGAATTACATAAATTCAGTCAGGATGCACTGTTCTGTCTATTGCTCTGCAGTTCAGGTCTGTAATACATGATGTTTTGCTTGGGATTTCATGAGGACTGTTATAATCTCCATCAGCTCTATTTCAGCAAAAGAAAACAGGAAGATTAAAATAGACAAATAAATCAAGATGAATAGATTGTATTACAAAGTGCCAAGAGAAAGGAAGGGATTACAGATTTTTTTGTGCATTTGAAAGTTACTAGATTATAGAGACTGGCAAATAGAATGATCATTTGCATAGGTATCTGACATATGATTAGGCCTCAGATGATTTATGTAAGGCCTTGACAAGCTACAGTGATGAGCATGCTAGAAATACGATAGATGGATGAATGGAAGGTACTCAGTGTGGGAAATGTGAATTGGAAAGTCAATATCAATTTGAAAATCAATCAGCAAGAATAAGATTGCTCAGTTTGTGTGCACAAAATATTCGGCTAAGGGCTGTCTGTAAAGGCTAGGTAGAATTCCTGAATCCTACAGAAAATATTTCTTCAGCAACATCCAAATGTCTGCACTAACGTATGTGAGATCCAATTGTTTAGAGCTCAGAAAATCACAAACTTTTTTTATACCAGAACCTTCCCTTCCACTGCCAGGAGTCTGCCCTGTCTGTCTATGGTTTAGAGGAGACTCATTTCCCTTTCAGCAACATGATCAGGGCAGGGTGGTTGTAACACCCTGACCCCCGGCTGAGAACCCTGCTGTAATCCAATCCTTTAGAAAGTTGTTTTGGTGGAGACACTTGAAAGCCTTAGCAAAAAAAAAACAAAAACAAAACAAAACAAAACAAAACAAAACAACAACAAAAAAACCCCCCAAGCATTGTTCTTATTAAAAAGAATCCTAAATATGTAAAGCACTCTCAGAAAACTGCACCTGTTTATACAGAAAACATCTTAAGGGCAGTCATTGTTTCAGTGTTTTTGTGCAGCCTGGACAATAGGACTACTCTGACTGAAGCATTCAAAATTACTTTTGCTAGAATGCATCCAAAAAATAAGAGAAGACTGGGGTTAAAAGCCAAGAAGTCTAAACTTAGAAAATGTCAGAATTTATGTTGGTAATACTTAATGCAGGATATACATAATTTGTTCATTAAACACTGTTCTATTTCCGACCATCTCCCAGATATTTTATTGCTAGGGAAAACTCAGCTCAGCATATGAGAAACAGCTCAGACTCTCATTCCACTCCCTTTGTTCAGGGTTCGGCACCATGCTTTGTTTACTGCATATGATTTAATTGAGTCTCTGAATACAGAATTATTAATATTCTCATGAGTTTTTCCATGACACTGCTATAGTGTTTGAATATATCAAAGGAATAATTTATTAATCTTGGCATTTTTGTGACATGAAATATAGTTACTCGCTTTTAGTAGACGAGGAGGTAAGATCCATGTATTTTTTTTTAAGATTGTTGTAATTTTGAATGCCCAATCTAAGATGGCCTGATTTGTTTCACTACTTGTTGCATCACAGCATTATTTACTCAAAGCACAAATTGTGTGCAATTGAATAACAGATGTAGGGACATGGTGTTTCTGAAAAATAGATATGAAATTTTTGTGGAGACTAAAAATAACACAATCATTTGGTGACTTATTTAACACTATGTTATGACTTTTTCATGTAGATGGGAATAAATTAATTTCCTGTAGACAGGTCTAGCTGTCTAAACCATAAATCATACTTTCTTTCCCTAGAATTTTTGCTGTTTGCACAATAAGTAGTGTAAAGGGAAGAATTCCTATGCCAAAGTCCTACTCATAGCAATTCTAGAATATCACAGGGAATAGAGGTAGAACTGTTAGGCCTGGGGAACAGAAGATGAGAAAATTAAAAAGTACAAATATTCTATTTCCAAGAGGAGCTTCATGAACTCCAAGATGCAGAAAACAGAATGGTATAAAGGGAAATTATAAGCTTACAAGGTCCATTATGTTTGTTGTCATAAATGATAAGTAGACAGAACTGGAATGAGAAGCATGCAAGAAAGAAGTTGCTTTCACATACACTCATAAAAGCAGAACCTTCTTTCTCTTACTGCAAAAACACAAGTAATGCATTCTTCACATTTTTGGTATGGAAAACCTGCCTCTTACCACTCTATCTCCTTAACATCCATCAAGCAGTGTTTTTATATGAAAATGGAATCTTCTTCCCAGGAACTTTTTAATATTAAACACCTTTACTGCTACAATTATCATTAACTTACTGTCTATACCATGTTGCTGACATTCTTTGCATGTTAAAGAGCAGATACACTCAGATCCGTAGCAGCTATTGATTAAAAATGTACAAAGTGTAACTAGGTGCTCTGTGGATCACAACCTTATTTTACCTTCTGTTCAGAAAGCCAGATACAGCCCCAATTTGAGCAAGAAAAAATAAGCAGTTGCCCACACAGCTCAATTTATAACACTGAGGTATAAATATAACAGGGAGGTACTCTTCAGGGTTCCTTACCTCCTTGGTAGGGAGAAAGCCTCACCTGGCGTCCCAATTTTAAGATGAATTTGCCATCTTTAATTCATCTTCTGTTTGTATTTCAGATATTTTCTTAAATCAAAATATTTCCAAAACTTAAGGGCTTCAAAATGGAAATACCATACATCTCTAAATGTCGTCTTACTTTCATCGATCCTCCCAGACTCCAAGTTTTGAAGTATGATTTGACTTATATCAGTATTATAAAACTTGGAATGCTAATGTGTAACGGTTTCACCAAAGACAGTGTAATTTCTCCTGAGGCATTACATCAAATGATGTCACCTAAGTCACCTATATCTTATATAATTTTAGATCAAGTTGCCAATGTTTAGAGTGTCACAAGCTTCAATTTTTTTACTGTAGGTGCTAAAATTACAAAAGTGATCTCTTAAAGACTTCAAAGAGTCTTGATGTAGTTGGGCTATGCTAAACCTGTAAGCACAGGTAACCAATCCATATGCCATAAGTGGATCTCGCCTGTTTTAGTACATCTCACTTTCTCTTGAAAATTCTACAATACGCAATATTTCTACTATGAAGGATATTCTTCAAAGCTGCCTAGGGGCACCAACCCTTTTGGGAGTTGATTTACAAAATTCTTAGACATTTTTGGAAAATCAAACCCATTTTTTTAAATCTCTATAGTGTTCAAATATTTATTATTGCAGTAGGGCATTAAGGTTCTGCTCTCCTAAATTTGTAAAGCTTCTAACTCAAGTCATGCTCACTAGCTGATAGTACTAAAATTCCTATGTCAAATAATAGATACAACCAGAATGTGGGCCAAATGTTAGCTTCCTGCCTCTAGGTTATATTTCCCAGACCATCAAAAGACAGGCTTTATAATGAAACCCCTGAAAGACATTTAAACAGCTATAATGAAAAAGATGCTTTCTTTAATTAATACATGTGCATAATCTCAAAAATGGCTTAGTTGTTGCTTTCATTAGTCTAATTTTTTCTGGTCATAGTGAACACTGCCTATGTAATTTTCCAATTAAAATTACAATTCTGTGACTGTAATTTGAGCTTTATCTACTGATCCATCAATTCAGTACAGAAAATGATCTGAATGTAACAACTTGATTACATTTTCCTAAATTGCCATCAATGTTATACATTCTATTCTAAATATGTTTGCACAAACCTATGTAAAATGGATTTCTTTATTACTTAAAGAAAACAAAAACCAATTACTCAACAGCACAATACTTCTCAAAAACTAAACTCATTTCCATCATTGGAATCAGGCCCTCAAAAAGGGCCATTTTTTTCTCTGTTGGCAATACATTGAAAAAAAGGGTAAAACTGCTTAGTTTTCCAAACCCATAAATTTTATTACTAAATCCAGCTAGTGCCACTTTTTACTATTTTCCATATTATTTTCCTCCTCCAATTTGCTAAAACTTGGAAAAATTCAAGAATTTAGACATTTTTGCAAAACTGGGAATTGTTGAGCCCTTACACTTACACCTTTATCATTTGATGCACTATGTAACAGAGAAACCAGTGTGCAAATAGCTCATCAGGGCCTTCCTTGTGTCATAAAGCTGAAATATAAAGTCTTGGTTGCTTGGCCTTCCTAGTCCAAAATAATTGTCTATTTATTTATTATTTTGCACATACACATACAAAAGCAGGAAAACATCTTTCCCTCAAATTGTGCTTTGGGGGTTTTCATCAGAAATAACACCTTAAGTGATCTTGGCAACTGTAGAAAAGGAAAGAAGATAATAGATTATGCTATTAGTAGTACTAGTGTTTTGATATGATCAAGTTTCAGTATTCAAGATCTTCTGTCAGACACTATAAATAGATTTTTTTAAGAGCATGGAACGTATGATAGTATGATCATATATCATATAATAATATGAATGGTCTGTAAGGAAGTAAGAGATGATAGACTGTGAGAGAAATATGAATAAATATATGGAGTTTTTAGAAAGGATGGGTTGGCACACAAAAAAATTATGCTTCCATAATCATGGAAAAACAATGTTTTGTAAAAGTTCATTAGCAAAACAAGGCAAGACAGGAGACAGAAATAGAAGCTATCTATATCTATCTATATCTGTATCTATCTATGTCTATGTCTATGTCTATGTCTATGTCTATGTCTATGTCTATGTCTATGTCTATGTCTATGTCTATGTCTAT
>VZUI01021546.1:0-21193 GCA_013401135.1 Cettia cetti
TCTTGAGAGACGGGGGGGCGGAGGGGGGAAGGAAGGAAGGCAGCAGACAGCAGCAAAGCTAGCAAGCTAGGCAGGAGGAGCAGCGGCAGCAAAAGCCAGTGACAGACAGCCAGAGGCCGGAGCAGCAGCAGCAGAAAAAGCCCGCAGGGGGGGAAAGCAAAGGGGGGAAAGTGCTGCGGGGAAAGGCCGCCGCCGCCAGACACAACAATCTCACGATCTGGGATACAGAGGCACCGTCAACCCAAGACAAGAGTTCAGCCTCTGCCCTCTGCCATCCTTCCCCTCCCTGTCTTTTCTGCATCCCTCCACTGCAGCACTATAGTCATGAGAGCAATCCTACCACATCACCATAATCCTAACAAGGTCTTAGATCTACGATTGTGTATATACAATCCTCCTGCTTATTCCTTATGCTCACAGATTTGTGTACAAGCATTTGAGATGGATCTCTCCATGTTGTGCTAACCCTTCCTGGCATACCCCAAGGAGAGCCATCCTCACTAGGTTAGGAAGCTTGTTTGCAAAGACCCCCTTTGTCAAGCTTACCCCAACCCAACCACCAGTTCTCACTGTGACAGTGCTCACAGAAGCCAAAGGCCCATCTGTGGGACCAGCCATGCAGCCAAGCTTTGACACTCTGTCACACTTAGTCCACTTAGACTTTTCCGTCTCTCAGTCAGGATCTGACAGACATCATCTGTTCCACTCACCCTTTACCCTGCTCTCAAGTGTAGCCATCCTTTATGCACTCCAGGTTGCTCTCAGCAGCATTGCAGGTGCCCACATGGAAGATCAGCAAAGGGCAAAAATCCAAAGGATAAACAAGCCTGGGCAGCGCTTCCACACATTCCAGACTGGCTGCTGGATCACTGCCTTTATCTCCATGGGAAGGGGTCTCCTTTAACTAACAGGGGCTTTTATCCTTCATGCAGATAAGGTTCAGGTCCAGCTGACTTTGATCCCATACATCTGCCCTGTGCACATTGTCCCTAACCCAACTGCCCTCTAATATCAGTGCTCCTGCATTTAATTTGAGTTGCTGCTTAGCACAAGAACTTCGAAGCTGACTTTATTTACTGGTACACAAAGGTTCCATACACAATGGTCTGTAGCTGGAGCATCTGTACTTGGAAAAGAAAAGCATCTCTGCTTGGGGAGTTGAAGTCAGACTATCTCAGTTTTTTCTGTACATGCTGCTGAATTATTAGAAGAGCCAAACAAATGTATAAAGACACAACAAAAGCCTCTGAAGGTCTACAGCCAGGTATCTTCAACAGCAGAAGCAAAGATAAGTAAGAAAACAGTACTATATTTCACATTACAGAACATGGCACCAGTAGTACCAGTAGAAGTTTTAAGTCTCCCTCATTCATCTTCTTGCCAGACATTTGCTGAGTTCAAAATGCTGTTCATATGCAGCAGTTAAAAAAAAAAAAACAAAAACCAGAAGGTGGTGAATGATACCTTCTTGTAAAAACTTATTCTAACGAGAATGTGACAGTAGAAGGGCATGCAAGGACCCAAAACAGATGTAGTTTAAGAACAAACAAACAAGTCTCTTATTTCACAATCAGAGTTTTTTAGAAGCAACCTCGAAAGAAAGCCCAAAAGAAAAATAAAGTTGTATATCCTTAGACCTTTGCACAATAAGTCTGCCTCCTTTCTATACTGCTGCAAACTTCTAACAAATCTTTGTTTCATGTTATTTAAACTTGTTTAGGAGGTTCATTAAATATGTGAATGTTCTTCTTGAGGCCTGAAAGCCTTCCTGAGCTCTCCTGCAATGACTAAGCCTTTCACCTTCCTTTTTATTGTGTTGAAGAAAAAAATTAACTTGAGGGAAGCACAAAAAAAGGTGAACCTTCCTCACCAAGACTCAAGATGTTTGTGGAAAGAAATATGAAAAACAACAAAGTATTAACTCATGGAGAAAGCAGAAGCATCTACAACAGAGGAAGGTAAGTCCTTTGAAGACTGCACACAATACAAATCCTTTGTGAATGTAAAAATGAATGCTTTTAAAATTCAAGTCAAAAAGGGGTCCAACTTTCTCTTAAAGATATAGCAATGTAAGAATTTATAATTGTCATTGGTGTACAAGAAGCAACATCAACAGCCTGTCATCTAGATAATTGATTAGGATTTCCACAGAATACTGTAAACACTGTGCTGTGATCATTGATACAAGTTATTTCAATAAATGCTGTAACTTTCAAAGTAAATGCTGTAAATCTCTAGGTTCGCAACCATCACCAACCATTACTAACAATTCGAGGCAGCTTTCTGTTGCCTGAATGATCCATTTTAAGATGGCACACATCAAACATAGGGCAAACCATTCACTCTGCCCCACCCTGATATCAGTGACACTGCAGGCCATCCCTGGAAATAATCTTGGCAGGAGAGTGTGGTCAAGAAACGCCACCTGCTGTCTCCTGGATCACTGTTCCAAAAGAGTGCTGCAGTGCAAGGACAGGCACAAAACTCATGCTTCATTTTACTGGAGGAAGAACATTTGAGTAGGATAAAGAGCAATCCTCTTCCACACAAGGATACCCCAAGAGCTCAGAGATTTTCACCACAGCTACTTACAACACATACAATTTTAAGCAGTGCTTCTTACAGAATCACTTGCTGTGAAACCTAGAGGAAAAAAATGCAGCAATTCACATTGAAATGTAAATGCCTTGTGGGGTTTTTTTTCAGACTGTTAAAAAAAAAAAAAGTATTTTAAGAATGTTGACTTCTCTTTGAGTGGAAGATCCATCACTGATGAAAAGTGAGTATCAATTGCAGTAACAGTGCACATCCTATTCTCTGAGGCTGTCTGCAGGAAAGCTGTCTAGCATCGCAGCCCTTGACATTCCAGCCACTCTAATCCAGCAAAACCTCTATTTGCTTATCTTTAGACAAGTATGGGTTCCTGATCTTGGGTGTTGGGATACCAGGAGTCAACACCACCGAAGTACATTCAACTAAGCATCAGACCGAAGACTCTTCAACACAAAGGCCAGTATGCTTAGAATATTGATGCACCAAAAGATTAATCCATAAATAATCACCCAAATCCAAGATTACCCAATTAACAGCCTCTAGGACTTGTATGACACAAATTAGACTTAGTTGGAAATCAGCTGCATAGATATTAGAACATATTTATTTCCCCAGTTTTTTCCTAAGGGAAGTTGTTAGCAGTCTTCTACAACATTTCTAGAGCAACAGTCATTATTCTAATTTTAATTGTATGAATTTTTTATGTGCTTCTTTGAATCTATCCTTTAATCTTAGGTCTCTGCTTTCCTCTACTGAAGGACTGTTAGTTAAATGCATCTCCTTTACTTCTCAAGACAAAGATGTTATTTCTTTAAGAAAAAAATCAACTTGGTACTCTTGAGTAAATAACCCTCAAGAAAACAAGTAGTCAAGAGAAAAAAAGAATGGAGAACATCAGGTATAATGACTATTTTAATAGAATCTATGATTACTTCAGTTGCAGGTAGGATACAGACTTAGAACATAAACAATTCTGATTAGAATGAACGAGCACACGTGCACAGTCCTAGGATGCAACAACTTCTTGCAATTACTAGTTTTAAAGTGCCAAGATAGGGGAAACAGAACTGACTTTATGTGTCTGTTAAGTAAGGCTAAATGGGTCAAACTGTCTTTGATGGCCTTTAAAAACGTGGCATTTGTACACTTTTAACACCAAACAGTCGTCCTGATTGTACTGGACAACATCAGACCATTTTCCTCTCCATACAAACACAGTCAACTGAACAATAATTCATTCCTTTAATATTTTTTTTTTTTGCCACTAATCCTTGCCAAATGTTGGAATTCCAGGCTCCTTTTTGCTCCAAGGTCAAGGCGAATAAAACTCAGGAGATGTGGTTTTTGAAGTCTCACTCTGAAACTCATTATCCTTATCTATTACAAACTCATGAGATGTGAGCTCTCTCTAACAAGTCGAGAAAGTGAGCCAAAATGGTGTTGATTCAAGGCTATTTAAGTCCCAATTATCCAATAAATTGTTGATATCTGTATTATTTATGCTTCTAGTCCAATTATGATCACCCAAAAACTGCAATGCGGACATCTTTTACCCAGTTAGAGAAAACCACCCAAATTCATGAAAAAGAAAGAAGAAAGTGAAGGACAACGACAACATCCCAAATCCTCCATATTGACTCATATGTATTACTATACACCAAAACCCCAAATTCTATATTTCTAAGACTCCAACAGCCACACTGCAAGCAGCCTTTACAAATCTCATATCAAATGTATTTGTGGAGGAAAGATTGGGAGTTTCTCAATGGTCCACATAGTATTGGAAATGTTGAAAGAATTTTCAATGAAGGGAAAATTATGCATGGAATTACATACTACACAATATTACAGAAAAAGTAATAGCTGTCTTTGATTAATGTATGTAGTACTTTAGTCTGTCACCAATCATAAAAAGGGGAACAGTAGATTCATAGAAATGTGATACACACTTCAAATTATTCTTCACTTGCACTAAAATTCCATCCTCTTTGTAACAGTTTTTGTACATTTTAAATATTAACAAGACACAATGCAACAAAAGAAATAAGTTAGAGAGTTAGAGCTTCAGAAGGAAACATCCCACCAGCTGTAGCCACATTTGTTTTGAAGCATGGATGGGTTCTTGTTTCTTCAGTATCTCACTGGCTTCAGTGATATAGATGCAGATATTTATGCAAAGAAAATATACGCTGAATTCTGACATTTACTTGAGTGAAGCAGAGACAAAATAAATAAACAGAAGGGAGAGGAGAGATAATGCAGCCCAACTTGGCAAGTACCAGCTGAGTTCCACCTAATCTTGTGCTCACAAGATGGCCAAGTTCTCTTATCAAGATGTTCATCATTTCACTTGCAAAGACACTCAAAGGCACATGAATGCTAGCCAAGGTATTTCTGTTTCCAATTCCTTCTATTCCGCATGGTGAGTGAGTTCAGATTCTTGGGTATACAGACACAAACAGCTTACTAATGCCAGATTCAAAGCACATTTGATCTAGAGTCATTAAAGCTGGACAAAATGAAGCCTCTTTGTACTTTTCCTTCAATCAAAAATAGGGTAAACTATGCAGATGGTGTAATTATAGCTAAAGATGTGATCATTATTGCTCTAAAAACCTTTTTATAACTTAGTAGCAAATTTGCATCAAGATTGGCTTATCCTAGGAATCTTATTATCAGAAAATTAGAAGGAAGCAATTTGTGAAGTCACTCACTCTGAGAGTGACTTTTGATCAGGAATCTCCTTCAAGTGAGAAAGCAAACACTTGGCTACCATACTAATTCCCATAGCATTTCCATTATTCCAGTTGATATGAAAAAATTACTAATATATTTCTTTAGAAGAAAAAGATATTAAAGTGAACAAAAGATGCTTGCTTCTCCCTGATTCTCTTGAGATCTACAGACCCTGAAGTAACAGTTCAAGCACTTCCATGCTCTTTTATCTTGCCTGCCTCTATCCTTTCATTCAGAACATTACAGTTGATGAACACCAAATTTTCTTCTCATGAACCACAGAAGTCAGGTCAGATACTCATACCATGTTGCTTGCTTCCATTCATTCAGTTCCAGAATATTTAGAATAGGAAAATCCTGATACAAGAGCCTAAGGAAAAAGTCAAACCTTTCTATAGCTCTCATTTCTGAACAACGCAAAAATATCCGCTGCTACAGCTTGTTTTTAGGATCAAAATTGAAACACAGACACTACATGATCTGTATTTAAAATGAAATTTTATACAAACAACTTAAAACTGCTCACTGTGTAAAAAGGGAAAAGACATTTTATTTGAACCTGGATTATAAGAGATGCTATCAGCAGTTCAGTTTGGGATCAAATACTGAACTATTCTAACAACAGATTTGACCAAAGTGGATAGGCACCCTGATAGCCCGATTGTTTCTGATTTAAAAGCTTTGCAGTGGTCTTCTTTGAACTAGGAATCTGGAAAAGCATCTCTTCCAGTGTGCACATGGTTATCCGTCCTGAAGCTTGTAGTTTCGTATAAATATTTCCTAATTTGACAGAAAGGTCAGGGTTCTCTTCCATCTTTTCCCTGACTGTAGCCAGCTAAGGAAGAGAAAATGACAGATTGTTAACAGTTCAGCAATTGGAGTTCTCATTCTACCACCACACTGAACAAAAGCAGTAACTCATAGTAAAAAAAAAAAAAAATTACACGGCATAAGATAGGCAGCTAAGGTAATGACTCATAGGATGAGGATTTTATGAAGAGTACATTATGCATCACCACAAAATGGTGGAAAGGCACTGGTTATCTGCTAAAGAGAGTTTATTAGATTTAAAACTTCCTCCAAGTTGCACAATCCCATTTTCAGTCCTAGTACAGACAAACACAATTATTTTCTATTTCAATCCAGGAAACATAATAGCTTCCTGGAATCTACTTTCCAGATCAGCACAATTCTAATTATTATTATTATTATGTATCTTCATAAATGCACAGTACAGTACAAATCCATAAAATTCAGACTATAGAAGAGTGAGAAGTTCTGTTTGCCATGCACAAGAGTATGAGCTCAAGTGTTAAGTAAATCCTTAAAAATATTATTATCAATAAACTTCTGTGGAACGGGACTGTTAGGATTAATGCTTAGTTTTCTTTTGGCAGCTAAAAATTTCCCAAACAAAGTCAAAGTACAGTAGTAATGCATGCAACATTTATTGCAATGACAATATTACAAAATGAATATTATATTATAAAATGATATGCTGCTTAAATAATTTCTTTTCAATATAACAGTTAATATATATTGGCTAGGTTGCCCCCCCTTCTCTTAATATTTATTATTTTGCATATTAGTTATTACTTTTGTTTAATAGGCTGTGAAAGACTGAGTATTTAATTAAGTAACACAGTCTTAAATGTCTTGTTCTATTGGCACATTCAAAATTAATATACTAAACAACCTTCAGGAAAAGCAGCAGCAATGCTGACAAACTGAGAAGGGCTAGAAGGGCTAAGGAAGCCTATTGTTCAAGATTGTAAAAAGCAGTTTTCACAGTAAAATACAGTTAAATAGCAAAAGCCACTATTTCCCATATCACACTTCCCTTATGGCATCATGGGTCTTTAGTATATAACCAATCTAACAATAGCCCTGTTACCAGAAACTTTATTCTCACTTCATATGAAATGAAAATAGGATAGGAGGCAAGGGATTAAATCATTTCATGCCACTAGGGAAAGTGTCATGTACATTCAGATGAAATATGAACTTCTAGAAGCAAGATGCACAATAAAAAAATGAAGTGAACAGCTAAGAGTAGAGGAAGCCAGCCATCTACTTTGGAATTGGAATGCATCAGAACCCAAACAACTTCAGCACAGGCACACTCAGGCACCTGCAGCTCTGTAGGTGAAATTGCCATGGTTCAGCCCAGTACCATGAACATTCTCTCATCACAGGATACTTACCACCTGCTCAGAAAACTCAGTTCTTTTCACAAAGGGAGGAGTATCTACTTCCACTGCTGCCTCTAATGTATTTATTACTTCTTTTAGCAAACCAGATCTGAGCTGGACAAGTACCTTAAAAATAATAATAAAAAACCCCTCACAACACACAAATAGTACATATTATAAGAATGCACATTTTTACAAAAGTGTTCAAGGAAGACATGAATCAAAGCAGGGAAAAAATACATTTCCAGATGGTGGACTGAGAAAATGCCATCCATTGCAAAGAAAGAGATGGAATGATCAATTCCTCAAATGTTTGGGGTTTTGTATCAGCTGGGACCTGGAAAGGAAGGGTGAGGATTGAAGTAAAGCTCCTCTGATGGAGCTGCACTACCTGCTCTTGAACAAAGCAGTTTTTACCATAGTTTAGAGGTCACTTATATGGCACATGCAGACTTTCTGTCAGATTGTAGATTGCATAACTAAAGAAAAAAATTGTTGTATGTACCCCTGTGGATACAGTTTGTAGGGCTGAAGGAGGCCTGAAGTGGGCAGAGCATTTACTTGGAGCTGGGTTTTTAAAATCTTTCAGAGCTAGAAAGCAAAAATCATAACCAGAAATTGTTCATGGGTCTATGCTCACAGATGTAGGATTTACATTCTCACCTATGGTAGGAAGTAATTTTAAAAAGTGGGTGAAGATTGAATTCAGAATGTAAGTCATCCAGCTGACAGATTGGCTCACAAACAAGCTCAGCAACACTACAAACACCTGCCTGTGCTACTACGAGGCTGGTCTTTGGTAACTTTGCACTTGGGAGTTTATTGGCCTGTGTAGCATAATCTGCAGGATTTTAACAGAAAGCAAGCATACTTACTTTAAGATTATTGTATAGTTTATTCTCTGTTCTCATTATCTGGGAACAATAAAATTTGGCTTGTGCTACATCGTTCTGAGAAGGAATCATAAATAATAATAAAAAATAATCATACATGTGTTAAAAACTTGCACAACAAAAGAAAAACAACAGTCCTTCACAACTTTTCAATAAATCACAAAGCAGAATCTAGAACCTCTTTACCAAGACCCATAGACACCATACAGCTGGCAAAAGGAATACCCCATGCTGGAGTTCCCATGTCATCTGGCTCTTTAGTACTCTGTGTGTGTCTGTCACATGTAACCACCATTAAGCATAAGATCACCTAAAAGATGGAAGGTTTACATACATGCTCAGTTCAACACATGTCAGAGTAATAAAGTGCAGCATATGTTACTCTGTATATTTATCCTGTGCAGCCCTTCTAACCTTTTGGACATACACATTTACAGTACTGTATCTATATCATCAATTGATTTGTATAGACAGTAAATGTTACACTGACATTTGCTAGACCAAGCAATGGTACTTGGGATCAAGAAACATCTTACTTACAGCAAGAACTGCTGTCCAATTTCATCCATCTTAAGGAACAATTAAATGTAATATGAAGCATTATTCCATTTGCAAAATTGGAATTTTATAATGGCATTGTACACAGGAATTTATTTCAATGATGCTATTTTTCAGTGTCTGCATCCACAGAGAGAGCAAAAAATACCACAGAGTGCATAGAAACGTTTAACGTTTTATTCTACTCCATTAATTTAAACTTGTGAGTGAGATCAAATTTATAGCACTTCCAGTGTCTCTGACCTCTGTTTTAACATGGAACAGAGAAGGTACAGGAAATACTCAAACTGTATACACAAATTAATGGCAGAGGAAATCCAAACTTTATTTCAAATTTTATGATTTCCTAACAGTTATTCCCCTGCTCCATTTTTCACCCAGTGCTGCCTCAGAGCCTCTTCATATCAGTACTTAGGCATATGAGGTATAGCAAAACCTCCCTGGGCACATTGTGGAGAAAGTCCACCTCCCTGCAGTAGGGAAATACACATCAAAGCCTTTGAGTCTGTCTCCCAAGACAATAATTTAAAAGAGATGATTGTGCAAATACTTGATATTATCATTTTAATTCTATTTACAGGAAATTACCACTGAATAGCAGTATCCGCAGGACTAGATCCATGGCGACACCTAACCTGTTGGCCTAACTCTATAATTTTTTAATATTCTAGATGGTACTGGCACAAAATACTTGTGCATTAGACTCACAACATATGTTTATATTTAGAAACATCCAAACTCAATTTGTGTGAGCGTTGTCTATAATGCTACTGTTCCAGGGGCCTAAAAGCTCCAATACTTGAAGCTATTACATAGTTATGATTTCTCCATGTTAGCTTCCTTTCACTATCTGTCTACAACAAAACTAGAGAGTACCTCTCTCTCTCTCTCTCTCTCTCTCTATCCAGAGACTCAAGCACAGCTGAAAACAAGGAGACTGTACCTGCTTGAGAGCAGTTGCCATTGCAAAGCAGTATGCTCGCAGTGATAACGTGTCCCCTTTTAGCTGTGCCTCTTCAAGCAGCCTCGCAGAGATTTTGGAAGACTCTGGGTTGCCCTGCATAGAAATATCAGAGGAAGTTGTGCTTGTTATTCTGGTTACCTGAAAGGACTATAACCACCTGCAATCATATTCAGAAAGTATTCAGAAGTCAGCATACTGTACAATCAAAAAGGCAACGTGTATCTGAATCCAAGCAAGCAGATTCTGTGCAGCACTTTTCGAGAAACACATCAAAATATGATATTCAAAGTGACAGAGGTCACAAGAGGGTAAAAAAAAATTCTATTATTTTAGCAACTACACCTTGCCATAACTACTTGGGCTTCTGCAACTGATGAAACAGCCCCAGCAGTATACTAAACAAACTGACATTTTCATTTTCACTTTCAAATAATTTCTAATTCAGGAAGGTAGATTAATTTCTATTGCTACTTTATTCTAAAAGCTAAATTAGATAGTTGCTGAAAATCAACATTTTCTAAGCTTTGAACTAAGCACCATTCCACTAAAGAAATCTGTGTACACGCGAATTTGAAAATTCAGCCATTTTTAACCTCTCTTAAGGAATAATTCTTGAAAAATGTTTCCAAAGTATATATTCCAATATTACAACTTAGACATTTGCCTTTTCCCAACACAGAAAGTTTCCATTATTGCTGGGAATTTTCAACAGGTAATAGTAAAAGGCAATGAGTTTAGATGTGTGCTATCTCTCAAACTATCAACTCTCCAAACCAATGCTGCTAACACTGGAAATTACAAGTGGAACTTACTGGACGCCAAACAAAATAGCATCTGTCAAACCTAAAAGCTGGCAGCAGGAAGGTTTTGTATCAATTGGTACCACCAATACGGATAAGAGCCCTCAGACTTGGTGCTGATTTCTATTCCTAGTATTCAAAATGTCATTCCTGCAAAATATGGTTTAAAATATATTCCCTGAAAATTTAGAAACATTTTGACCACCACAAGACTGATTATTAATACATAAATACTTTGTTATCATCAAAAGGCATATAGCTGTTTCCTGCACTAAAAGAAAGATCATCAGCTACCTCAGAGTATAGCAGTGCCTTACAGTGACTTAAACCATCCAAGAAGTGTTTTAGCGTTGACCTCAAAAATACCTCTGTGCAGAGATTAAACATTAATTCCTTTGTTTATCCACTGGAAATAATCTGAGCTTTAAGCCTTGTACATTTTTCTGTACTGGTCTCTGGCAAGGTTATTCAAAAGAAACCAAGAATGGTAAAAATCCAGCAAAGCTTTTAATATTACCAGTACCATTATTTCTATTATTTGAGTATAGCATCTTGAAGATATTTTGTTTCAAGACTTTTTTTCTGACATGTCTTATCTTGCATCATGAGAAGAAACAAGTTTGAGTTTCACGTTTTCTCCTCTTCCTCCTAAGAGAAGGCTCAACAGATTAAGCTTATAACAGAGCTTCAACTAATCCTCTTTAGTGCATAAAGGGTTACTATGGCTTACTCCTCACTGATATAAGTATTTTATCTTAGTGAAAAAGCCCCACAAATTTATTGTGACTATTCAACTCAACCAGGTGACAGTGTAGAATCATCTCTCCCTCTCTTTTTATCAATAGTAATAACGGGCCATATTCTTTATTCAAAACATAAGCAGGGCTAGAAACAGGAAACCTATTCCTGTTGCACAGGCCTTGGATCCCAGTGTTCTAATCACAGGCCACATTAAAAAAAAACTTGTAAAGATTGTAGGAAAGAAGCTACAGCAGACCTAAAGGCAGTTTAATTCATTAGAACTGAGAATTTCAGAAAAAACACATAAACTACCACTGAGTTGCTATTTTAGGTTAACTCCTTCTTATCACATAGGCATTCGTTTCATTGTATGGTTAACTGACAAGCCTGAGGAAGTTAAGTCCAGTAGAATAATTCTTTTCCCCAGCTAGTTTCTTTATGAAAGATGAGGAAACAGAAGAAGAGTTTCCAAATGAGTTTGGGAAATGTTCACATTAAAATTTCAAACTGCAGAACTGACTCAAATCTGGAGAGGAATCATCATAAACAAGTTCTGGGATCTCACTTTGCTATGAAAGGGAAACAGTTCTAAGAAAACACTCATAGAACTGATGTATTCTAGTGTCTTACCATTCTCATTCTCTTCTTCTTTGAGCTAAACATCCGGGTAAGCTCAAGGAGCTGCCTGTTTATCTAAAGGCATTAATTTATGATTCTTTTCTCCATTCAGCTGTCCATTTTCATCAGGTGTGTAGGGAACAGATTACAACTCCATTCCTTGTCAAATTTGTGTACAATTATAGCAATGGTTCAAGACTGCTTGTAGGGGGAGAGGAGAAATGGATGGGGGATGTCTGGCAAACAGAACATATAATGTACATGCCTTAAGGAAACAAGACTATTAAACCAATACTGAGGCTGAAGCACAGAGTATTGTCTGTGAGATGCAAATACCACAGAGAAAGAAGAGATGCAAACATCACAGAGAAAGAGTTAAAGATAATCAAAGGCCGTACTAAATTTATTCCTTAATGCTCATGTCCATGCAACTTTTTAGAGATTAGCTTTGTGACATTAGTTTGTATGGGAAAAGATGTGTGTGCACTATATCATGTACAATGAAGCACCTTAGGACTTATGTTTAAAATACTTGCACTAGATACATAATTATCACAGGGAAAACATGGGAACCCAAACAAAACCCAAAATTTAAAATCCATAAAAAAGGAAGAGTGAGAGAGAAAGCACTTCAAACATTTTTTTCATTTATAATACTTACCAGTTTATAGCATATTGCAAGTGCAAGTAGATAGGTTTCTTTGTTGAAAGGTATCCCTTGTTTTTTCATTTCTACCAGAACTTCCAAAGCACCTATCAAAAATATGTTAGTCTTACTCACTTCATAAATTTAAGGCTGTACCTCTTATAACTGAAAAGAAGAAATAATTCAATAAGGTATGAATTCAGTAAGTTTATTTTAAAATATGAATGTAAACTGAAATCTGTTATTTGAAAAATTCAAAAAGCTTAACGCAGGGTTATTTGGATCTCTTTCAACTTAGCAAGGAGGTTTTCAGTTTACACTAGCACATGTGGCCTTTTTTATATGAAGAGCTAAAACTAAATTCTATATACTTGAGAAAGCCACCCTCATTGTTCCTACCTGTCCAGAAAGCTTCCACCACTGCAGGCAAACTACAAAGCATCTCCTCATTAACTCCCATGGTCCATTCCACAATGCTGCATTTAGGTGCTGATCTAGGTTTCTTTTACAGTGGCTCAGCCTCAACTTTCAGGAAAACTGCTGGACTTAATTTTGCCAAATGTCAAAAGACCAGCCATTATGTGTTCAACAAACATCAAATAAAAGGATTTTCTTGAAAAGCTTTAAGGTTTTTTCATGGAAAGTATTTTAAGTTAGGTCAGATGATTTCTCCTTGCCTTCACAAAGGGTCAAACTGATTTTAAGCATTGGACTCCTACACTGCAGTAGCCACTCTGTGTAGGGACACAAGTAAGACAAACCCCAAGAGAAGAACATAGTCTAGTTTTTGAAAAAAGGTACGTTTCCTTTCTCTGACACAAATGCAGAATGGAAAAAAAAAACTGCTGAGGAAATTAACATTCCAAAGCTCACATAAACCAGAATTTGAATGGAGAAGAAAAAATGCTATGGGAAATTAGAAAGCAAAGAAAAGTAACACTTTAATGAAGAGGGCTTGGGTAATCTTGAGCTCTCTTGGATAATAAAAGCTCTGTGGAACTTGAATGGCAAGAGTTCTGTGGGAAGTATGAAACAAATAGACTCTTCCATTTTTATTACACACCTACAGTGCCACTCATTCACATTTACAGTTATTTACATGATGTTTGGCCATCTAAAAACACAGCCAATCAGCAAATATATACAGGCATACACACAGACACATCACTCACAGTGAGAAGCATCCTCCCCAAAATGATTTTGCCTTAGTAAATACAGTACTTACTTTCAAAATGGCCCTTTTTAAACAACATAGTCATCAAAATATGGAATGATGTACTGTCTGAGAAAAAGCCACGCAAATTCTGGAGAGGAAATAGAGCAAGCATAAAAAAGTCAGGAGAGTGAAGAGTCTTATTGTGCACAGCATCTAGCAGGTCTTCCTACCAGAGTAAGTCTCATTTAACTCTCTGAGTTCCCTGACTATCTGTCTCTCTGTCAAATGACATCTAAAATACCAGTGACTCATTATGGTCAAAAAGCTCACTAAAATTAAATAGAAATTTCCCAGAGTCCCACTATAATTTTTTTCTTAATGACCTCTAAGTCAATGGAAGCAGAAGTCAGTGACAGCTTGCTGTGGATGAAAAACATGTTTGGGGTAAAGTACCACCACCATGAAATTGAATGAATTTTTTGCTAATCACAATATCAAATGTTCAGCACAAGAGCTTGAGTGGTGATGATAAGAGTAACAGAATAGAGAGGAATTAAATTTTATGTTTCACTTCAACCACACTGTGTATTGGGAATATACAAATAAAGTATCAGAGCTATTGAGTTTCTGCAGCAGAATTTGGAGAAATGTTACTGTACCTTACTATCCACCAGATACTATGTACTATAAGTACAGTAGTTTCTGTCTTAATGATACAGATCCGAATTAAAAAACCAACACCGAAATAGAAACTACATCTATTCTTTCTTACACATGCCTAACTTAAGAATAGTAGCAAGACTTCTCCCGTTTCTGGCTAGACATATCTCATCCCTTAATGAATTAATACCAGTGAGATTTTTGCTATCTGCCAGAGATTTTTGAAGTCACGGCATTGTTGCACACACTGGACCTAATTATTATTTTGCCATAATAGTGCACACAGAACTTTAGAGATGTTCAGAAACAAGTCCTTCAGTTTCTCCAACACTAAAATGGCAAAGTTCCTGAGCTGATGAATATCACACCACATCTACAGAGTTCAGAGAGAGATTGAAGTACAGAGCAACACAGTGAACTTGCACTGTTGGTGCAAGTAATCCAAGGAATTTCAGAAAACTACCACTGAAAAACTCACAAGTGCTCACTTTCAAGAAGGATTTAATGCAACACAGGATGCAGGAAAACATGCATCAGTTGCATTCATTTAGGTAATTATTCTTTCACCAATACTTTTTATTCAATTTTTATTCAAATGATGCATTCATACAGAAATAAAGTTACCAGTCAAACTAACATTTAATTTCCTTTTAATTACTGTGTTAAAATAAAACCCATGTAATCTGCACACCTACATTAATGTCACAGACATCCTTATTACTTGCAACACATCTTCAAGTCTATCAGCTTGTGCAAGGCTCATGTGTAGCAAACCGTTACTCATATTTGACTAATAATAAGAACAATATTTTTAATATATATATATATAGGGAATTTACCTGATCCTTGATAAGTTCTACTGCTGGTCTTTCAAGGTCTAGCTCATAACACAGCCTCATAAAGAGTGGCCCAAATTTAAAATTTTGTAAGGCTGTGATTCCATCCTGTTTATGGTACCTATGGGAAAGATTAAAATATTAATCATACAAGGCATGGAATTTGCCAGGGGAGAACAGCTTTAAATACACAGCAAGGTGAAATGACAGAGGCACACTTTCCCAGCTGCACTAGCCAAAGATAGATAACAGGAAATTAATTTTAAGGAAAATTAGAGTTTTGATCAAGCAAACAAATTAACTGGTAATAAATAATCTCTTTTATTACCACTAAAGTAACCCTCACTGGATAAATAATAGAGTGGGTCTCTGACTTCAAAATTCTGAGCTACTTTACCTTCTATTCATGGAACAACTGCAAAGGAAGTTGCAGCAGTTTACTTTAGCAGCAGTACCTGCTAAAATACCTCAACAAAAAGATAAAGCATTTCACTTTTTTCTGTATAGTCCCTATATCATATTTGCTGGGAAAGTTTCCTTTCACAAAACCTCCTGCTAAGGACTACTGGTTGCAGGCCAGTTTATAACCAGGCATGTCTTGGCTGGAATGCCTCAGAACACCTCTGCCTCGCAGCTGTGGGATAATTTTTCTTTCTGGTTGGCCATACCACTTTGCTCCCATAGCTTAACTCTCCTTTGACCTGATAGTCTCTAAAGGGTTGGAAGATCCAAAGTATTTAAATAAAAATATAGCCTTAAATTAGAGGATTAACTATACATATTGCAACTGAATTAGGGCAAGACTTCAACTGCAGATATAACCTGGGATGATCTAATAAAAGCAAAAAGATAAAGACAGAAAAGAGTGTTACCTGGATTGTTAAAAATACCTGTAAATAACTTTTCTGGCTAGTTCCACATCAGATGGAGTCTGACATAAATGCAGCAAATTTTTTAATTCATTTCTGAGAATTATTCCATTTTTCCTTAGTTTTTCTTTAATATTTTTAAAATATTGATCTGAAAATAAAACACATTCAGCAGCAGTTTATAGGCAATTCCATTACCTGGGTTACATACCTGGTACCCAAAATATGGAGACTCAATGAAGCAGAACTCTTGGTTTCTTTTCACCAAGAAAACTGCATAAAACTTCTAATAGACAAGCATGTCAATGTGTCCCCATGAAATCATGTCAGATTTAGAAAACCAAGGAGATGCTTACTGTGAACTTAATTTTGCTATACGTATTATGGAGCATATCAGGTAATACAAAAGTTTTAACAGGGAAGTTTTGTGACATTTTATGTTCTTCTTCTAAAAAGCAAGCAAGCAAACAGAACCATTTCCACTCAGCATTCAAATGACCAAAAGAACTTCTACCCAATACTGTTCATACAGAAGACTTAAATTTCTTCACAGCTGATGAACACACAAAGACTTCTATATATAATCTATATATTTCTTTAAATAGCCATAAACTAGGAGTTGCTACCCTTCTGTTCCAAAAGAGAGGGTTCTCTATCTAGCCCATTTTCCTATGACAAAGCAAGGACAAAGACTAGTCCTTCAGTTGGTAATTTCAAGCCTCTGATTCAGATATACACAAGATTAAAATCACATATACCACCTGGCAGCTCCATTCCTCTCATGGCGCTGCCACCGCCTTGGGCTGGGAAATAAACTTTTTTGTAGCAGTCACTGGTCACTGCTCTTCCCAGGCTAGTAATCTGCACAAGAGGTGCAAAGAAGGCATCCCAGAGAGCAAAGTGAACAGTTACTTAGTACAAATCTGTTGCAACATGCAAATACAAGTCCTTACTCAAGGCTGAGGTACAGCATTGAAGCCCCCAAAGCCAGAAAAATGTGTATGTACAAGTATGCATATATAATGGTTGAGATATGTTCAAAGGTGTGCAAAAATATTTGGGATCTGACCTGTTTGGCCCTAACTTACATTATTCTAGCTGGCCCTAATTTACATTATTCTAGCTGACTGTATAACAGCTGTAGCTCACAGTATAACTATTGTAACCACTGTAAAATAATTGTAGTTAATACTTGCCTTATATCAGCAACAAATAATAGCTATTTTACATTCTGCATAACAGTTATTACTGCTTTTCTCTAAACTTTCTAAATCAAGTTTATTACTAGCCATAATTACTTCTTGTCACCTTTCAAGTATAACATTAAACACTCAATCCAGAAACCATGCACATATACAGATAAATAGGTACTTGGAACAATGTTTTTCACTAGTTTTCAAAGGATGCAGTTTGCACAAAACCAGAAGGTCAGCCGTGGTCTATAAAGCAAAATATCTGGCTTCTACTAACCTGCTTTAGTAGGAATGATTGACCCACAGCGGTAAATTCAACATTTCTCAAGTTCAGGATGAATAAACTACAATACGAGTATATCATTATCCCAGCAAAATATAATGATATTACAACTTACAACTGCATAATTTACATTCAACTGAATATAGAAAAAACATCAGGATGATTTTAGTTCCCTCTCTGTTCCACAAGAGTGGTTTATATAAAACTAGATCTGATTATTTCTCTCTCCTTGCCCTAAAATTAACAACAACCTTTGGAACAGTTGTCAAAGTGTATCACTAGCACACCCACGCACGATAAACTTAGAGTCTTACCTTGCTTTTCTTAAATAATAAGAGCAGTTTTATGTTTATATTTATGTTTCTTAAAGAAAGGAATTTGTATACATTTTAATTAGCATGACAAAATCAGAAAAAAATATACTGATCCTGCTCCTATATTAATTTAGAAAACACGAATTTGTTTTTCATATTCTGATTGGCACATTTTGTTTGGAATGGGGTTTACAACTTATAGCTCACATTAGACAAAAAAAAAAAAAAACAACCAAAAATATGCTAACAAAATTTAGGAAGCAAATTTAAAAAAAAAAAATTATTGGGAAAGCCCTTTTCTGGATAGTAAGGTAACTGTGCAACTATGTTAACTTTCTGGGATGTTTTATTTGAAGCAAGATTCGTAGACTGAAACCATTTTTTTCCTTTAGACCATCTAACAAAGTTGGAAAAGTGAGGGGACAAACATTTCAGGTCTTATGTAAACACCTTACATACACAAAAGCTTCTCAATACATATTGTCAACACAGCATAACTAATACCACATTTCATTCTACAAAGCCTCAGATCTTCCAATAATGTTAAGTACAAAATATTTGCAAGAGGAAGACACAATTTGTTTCTTTAAATGAAGTCAGTTGGTGTCATATTACTATGACCTTGACTGTTTCCTAAGACTCATGCTATAATGTTGACTATGAAATAAAAGGAATGTATACCTTTACTGCCATGAAGCTCATTTCTAATTGCCACTTTCATCTGCTGAAATTCCTGTAACTTTATATCTTCTTCTGTTAGCAGATACCGCTTCCCTGCCATAAGAAAAAAAGAGGAAGGTTGAGTTTTATGCTACACTGTATAATTTAATTGTACTAAATCTAGCTTGTATGAATTACTGACAACAGTGGGATGCCAGACCATTGGGATATGACACTAAAAAACAGATTGCAAAAACTGCAGTTACATCACTGACAAAAGAACCCAAATAATATGTCACAGTTTTCTAGAGTTCATGTATACAAGGATGAAGAAGTATCTAGTTATTGGATGTGCAAATGAAAAACTAGAGGCTACATTCCTCTCCACTAAGCCAAGGTACAAGAAGATTCCGCACAAAATTCCTGCCCCCTCCTTTATACTTTTCTAAGGATTTGTCTTGTTTTCCTCCGTTTTCCACAATTCACTAGAAGCACAACTTGCTTACTGCTCAAGTGCTGTTCTTGCTACTATAAAATGAGTCATTCTGGAAGCTCCAAATGCAGTAAGAAGACATAAAAAGCTTGGTTTTTAATTTATAAAAAACAAGAGTATTATTTGGATTGTAGTAACCCTTGGGATACCTAATGATTCTGCCGCAGTACAGACAACAGAGGTAATTAGTCACTGAGTCTAGAATGTCAAAATTAACTTTGGGTGCTGACTTTAACTGTACTGTGTTACAAGCTGCTTTAAAAATAAGCATCATGCGAAAGCTATTTGACAAGATGTTGCTGTCTCAAGAACAGGTGGTCCAGCAGCTTTTTTATTTGTAACTACTGACTTTGTAACAGAGAGTAACAATAACAGCTTACATTGTTACAATCTAATACTTTGGGGGTTGGTTTATAAAGGATTATTTGAATTGTGAAAGGCCAAGAACAAGTATTGAATTAAGCTAGATTATTTATTCTCATTCTGCATATCCCTAGGAAAACATAACTGGACATGTAAATAAAAACACTTGTTTTCTAAGCAAGTGAAGCATGATAATGACATGCTTCATAAAACCTGAAGAAAAAAATCCATTAAATGGCACATTTATCCATTAAATTTAATTGAAACAGTTCCAATGGGTAAACACATTTTATTCAGCATGAAATTGACCTGCATTGCACTGCCATTTCCTTCCCACAGACCTCTGCTGTTCTAGCACAGAAAGAGCATCCTTGTCCTGGGCCTTTCCAAAGCTGGTGCAGAAATCATGCTGGTGCCTGGGACAGGACTAGCACATCATGCATCTTGAACACTCAGTGTCAACTGAGAGAGTAGGGCAGCAAAATTTTATCCTTCTTTAATTCAATTCGCTGAATTGTACTCCTTCCTTAGATTCATACCTTACAGTGTTACAGAAACCAAAGGGACCACCAAGGAAAAAGGAGGGAGAGAGATAGATATGGTGTGTGCAGGTGGTGTGCAGGTGGTGCAGGCTACCCCAGAGAACTCAACCAACCAACCTGCTTAGCATCAGGCACACTGCAACCCTCTATATGACCAGCCCCTGAAGCGAATGGGCAGAGCACCACACAGAGAGAGGGATCTCCATGTCTCTGAGGCGTCTAACAGAGATGCAACCTGAGCAAAACTTTCAGCACTGTTGGCACAGAGGACCAGGAGACCAGCTAGGGACTAAGCTGGGGAGCCCTTTGCCATACACCTCTTTTCCATGCACCCCTTTTTCCTTACCTCTGAATCCCAGGGATAGGCTGCCATCCTCCCAGAATAAATACACATTTATGAAGCTGTACGTTTATTTGCTGGTTCTTGGTGTTTTTTTTTTTTTTTTTTTTTTTAATGTCATATTCTGGTTCTTGGTGTTTTTTTTTTTTTTTTTTTTTTTTTAATGTCATATTCTGTCAGCAGCAAGCAGGGGATATAGTGACTAGCACTGACCTCTGGGGTGACCTTATTGCAGCCTTTCAGTGGGCCCTACAAGACAGCTGGAACGGAACATGCACAAGGGCATGTAGTGTTAGGACACGTGGGAATGGCCTTCGACTAGAGTCAAAGGCCTTGATTAGAGAGTAAGTTTAGGTAAGACAAGAGGATGAAATTCTTTACTGGGAGGGTGGTGAGACAGCGGAGTAAGTTGCTGAGAGAAGCTGCGGATCTAGCATTCCCGGACATGCGCAGGGCCAGGTGCTTTGATGGGGCTCTGAGCAATGTGCTCTAGTGGAAGGTGTCCCCACGGCACGGGGTTCGCAGTGGATATTTAAGATCCCTTCCAACCCAGGCCATTACGTGATTGCTTCACCGATTCTGTGACTCCCCGCGGGGCACCTCTGCCTTGCCAGCTCGGCCTGTCCACCGCAGCGCGCCCCGCCACAACGCCCCGCGCCGAGAGGGGCATCCGCGCAGAACTACAGCTCCCGTCAGGCACGCCGCAGGCACCGGCCGCCGAGCCTGCCGGGAGCTGTAGTACTCCAGTCGCTCCCGGGCCAACGGGCAGCCCCGCGCCCCGGC
>VZUI01021551.1:0-37458 GCA_013401135.1 Cettia cetti
CGGTCCCTGGGCGGGCGGAGCGGGCGCGCGTCGCGAGGCGGATCCCGTCTCCGGGGAGTTTGCGGCCGGGACATGGCGGCGGCCGCTCGGCGGCCGCGGCGTCGTCCTTGGGCCCTGCTGTGCTTGGCTGCGGCCGCGCTGCTTTGCCCCGCGGCGGGCGGTGAGTGCGCGCGGGTCGGGGCAGCGCGGGAGCGGAGGGAGTCAGCGGGCGCGGCGCCCGGGGTGGGGGTGGGTGAGGAGAGCGGCGGGGGGCGACGGGTCCCCGCCGGTTCCTTTCAACAACATGGCGGAGGGGCCGGCTGGGGCGGAGTCACCTCCCCCCCACCCCCGGTGTCCGAGCCCGGCGGAGACCGCTCGGCCCTTTGTTGCCGAGAGCGGCGGTGTCTCCGCGGGGGGGGCGGCGGGGAGGGCTCCCCTCGGCCCCCGCCGCCACTTCCTCGCCCCCGCCGAGCAGCTCTTCGGCGGGTATCTGCCCGGGGTAACTTTGTAGCTAGACGTCTGCCCGGGTGTGCGCGTGTGGCCTTGGCCCGCGAGGGCAACTTAGTTGGCGCTGGCGGAGCTCCGCCGTCCGTTCGTCCGCCGCTCCCGGGAGCCCCTGAGAGCCCCCGGCTCCCGGGCGGGGTGCAGCGGCAGGGCGCTCGCAGCGGTGCCCGGGAGGAGCGGCCGGGGCAGAGACGTGTTGAATGTCCCATGTCAGGGAGGTGACAAGGGGCTGCCCGCGCTCTGCTGCACGCCGCAGCACCGTGTACTGCTGTCGCGGTAGTGGGGGAGCGGGTGAACTTTCGGCTTGGCTCGGACCGATCCGTGTGGAAATTAAATCTTTGTGTGGATATTGTATAGCGAAAGGGTTTTGTTCCTCCAGCCTTCTGTAGCTGTGCTTTTTTTGCGAGAGAGATTTGATATCAGAGCTGCAGGAGTGCTTAAGAGCGTTCATAAATGCAAGATTTAGGTAGTTTTTTATTTTCCTTTTTTTATTTTTTAAACATGCATGTTAGCAGTTTGGGACATATGGCCTAATGGGGTATACAGGTGTTACTCTACCCCTACTGATGAGGGCTTCATCTTCTTCTAGAGAAAGTTATATGATGAAATCTACATTTTATAATTCGTTCACTTCCTAAATTTTCTTGTAGTTGGATTGTATATTGCTTTAGGTTTTAAAGAGGAAGTGGAGAAACACGGTAACTTCTTCAGTTACAGCTTTGAGAATCCCTCAGTCTGGATCTGTATCACACTGTTCGTAATTCAATCTAAAATGGTACTCATGCTGTAAAGAAAAAAGTTACTTAAAGCATAGCTTGTTATACTAAAATATATTGTTAATCACCCATGTTTTTACTGAAGACGATGCAAGATCTGTGATGTGGAAACAGTGAAACAAGCTTAAGTTACCCATGGGTTGTTCTTGAAAAGGTGCGGCAGGCTTTAATAATTTAAAACTTTCTTACGTAGAGCATTCAATTTAGATATTGAAGGAAATTTTAGCTCAATTTGAGCTTTGAACTTTTTCCCTTTTAATGCCTCCCATCAATCAACAGTTTCCCCCTAATCTGAGGCATGAAATTAAGGTCTAAAAGCTGTGTGAAAAGAAGGCAACAGCCTTCCATACAAAACCTTATGGGTGGAAGTGGTGGCATGCTACTTTTTCTTTTAAAAAAGAGAAATTCTGTTCAGTGGAATTGAGAGGAGTCCAGGGCTCCTGATCCATACTCATCCAGAGGCCTGGTATGGGTAAGGCAGTTAATTTGCCTGAACATTGTGGTCTAAGTTTATGAAGTAGTTCAAGGTATGATGTGGCTGCTGGTACTTGGGGTTCTTATTGTGGGTTGGTAGAAGTTGGGCCTTTTCTGGTTGTGTCTGCTGGGGCTGTTCTGCAATGTGCTGGTGCTACTGTGTGGAAAAGTCATCTTGCAGAAAGGTTTATATGGGGGTCAGGCATGTAATGAGTCCGAGCAGCTAACTGAACAGTAGAACAGCCTTAAACTTTAGGACAGAGTCTGAAAATAAGCTTTCTGGTTTTCACTGTGTAGGCCACAGTCTTTAGTCTTCCAAAGTTCTGGGGAGTCATCACTTGGAAACTCTTGCATTCAGACAATTGCTTGTAACTGCAAATAAGGATAGCAATCTGATTAATATGGTGGAATGAATTTAGAAGTAGAAGTAAAGATCTTTCTGTTTTCATAATGCTTGTAAAATTATTATCTGGGCTTTTAATTTTAGCTTTCTTCAGTTAGTTTTTGGGTTTTTTTTTTTTTTGTTTTGGTTGTTTTTTTTTTTTTAAAGCATATTCTTCTACCAAAGTAAAACAAATTATTACTGTATCATGCTGTAAGAGGCATGAACATATCTGTGGGTGGTGTTTTGGACGGGGCAAGAAAACTAGAAGCACCATTCGACACCTACATTGCAGAGAATATGATATCATTTTTTCAAAGTTGGGATTTTACTTGCTTGGAAGTTGTGGGTAGGACCGTAATAAAATAGGTTGTCTGTTTTTTGAGTGCATCACTTTGTTTGACAAGACCTGTTGTTTGCACTGGAAGTTTTCCTTAACAAGGATGGATGAAATGTATGTGAAAGTTTTCCTGAAAACTTGATACCCAGTCCTGTTACTTTACAACAGTGAAACTTAATTAGTGCATTTGTGAGAATGTGTTAGTGAAGGTCATGAACTATTGTGGTTTTAAAAACTGTACCTATGTCCCAGATATTTTAAGACCTAAGTTCAGAGATGAGACAGGTATATTGTTTGAGGAGATTAGCTGAATTACAGACTCAGAAACTGACATTTGCACTGTTATGTATTATGCTTTTTTTCTTTTGTCAAGTTTTATTGGACAGAGAAAAAACTGCCAGTGAGCATTACAGCCCTCTTGCTCGTATCCCTAAAAATCTGTTATTGTCTCTCACACGTCATAGCCTTACTCCTTTATCCCTTGAACCTCTGCCTCTTGTGGAACCAAGAATTGTGATTGCTGTTCTGATGAAGTTCTACCTTCTGGTGAAATTTTTGTTTCAAAAATTGTATCCATGAAGGAAGAGTTATCATATCACAAGAGAAGTGACTTTTTCAGCAAAATGTTGCTCTTGGGAGGCTGAAACTGTTTGTCTTTTTTTAAGTTTGTAAAGCAAAGATATATTATTAAAGTAATACAATATAATTGAAGTATTAATTATGTGAAATTGTTAACTGCTTGTAATAAGATGGGAGTTTGAGGTTTTTTAGAACACCTTGCAAGTTTTAACTTATGTACTGCTCCTTGTTAGCATCCTTTGGAAGGCAATGTCTCAACTTACAATTTCCAACTAAAACTTCTTTGGCTGAAGGTGATGTTCTGTGCTAAACTGTCTGGTTGAAGTAGTGGCAGGATGGTAAACAAATGTTACACAGTGATTCATAGGGTTTTATGTAACAAAAAAACCCACTCTCTCTGAGAGTTTCTTCAGAAAGACAGCAGATACAAAAAAGACTGTTTCAGTAAGTAACAGTCTGGTTTTGATACAGAAGTGATACTTTGATACTTTTGATACTTTGTAGAAGTGGCTAGAGTGTACCTAATTCTCTGCTCGCATTTTGTACATAGTATTAATATCCCAGCTCCTGGGAGCCAGCTAATTTTAAGTCTTGTCAAGCTGCATAATTCCAGGCTTGAATTTGTGCTGCTAGCTTGCTTTACCCTCAGTGGGGGCTTTCCAAGCTGCAACATTCATGCGAGAGAGACTTGATAAAGGAAAGGCAAAACTGTCAAAGTCAGAGTCTGAGCAATTACACAAGTAATGGTATTCAACACAAGAAGTTAATCTTGTGATATGAGATATGAGAAATATGCTGTTGATAACTTGTATGACATGATAATGTCATAGTGCACATACCCTTACTTTCACAAATGTTGTCTCCCTGTTTCTTTTGGGGTAGTCAGTCTCAAAAAGCAGGAATGACTATGTAGAATGGTAATGGTGCAGTGACAAAATGCAATGCACAAGGAACTATATTGCTATGTTGACCCAATTTCTGCTCTTGGCTATGTCCCTGATTGTCTCTATGACTTTCAGTGTATTTGTTTAGCTGTTTGTACTGTCATTTCCCCAACCTTGTATCACTTAAACAGACATAAACTTTCACTAGTTGATAGTGGAGCTTCATGCTAGTGGCCCCATTCAAAAAAACTGTTGTAATAATTAAAAAAAAAATAAAAATAGTTCTGTGCTATTCACAGACTTGGTTGAAAATGTTTTTTCCTCTTCCTCAGTAGTTTTGATCGTGCTTTTCATGATAGTAGATTTAAACTGTGTTTACCAAATGCATTTAAATGCATTTTACCTGAAAGATTACTGGCTCCAGAAGACTAGCCTACATCAGAGTTGTCAATTTCTCATCCCTTTCTGTTATCAATCCATACTGGAAATGTATGTATTCATTAAAGTGAACTTGGAGATCTGACTGGTTTGTGTCTGACTTTTACTATTACTGTAACGTTTCTTTGAGAAGAATAGAGACTACTTGGACAAAAAGCAAAAAATTCTATCTCCAAGAGGACAACAGTATGGGGGAAACTTTCTTTTATATTAGTTATAAGTGAAAACACTTCCTTATAGCAATGAAGTGGTTTAACTGTAGCTGGACACTGACATCTCCTCATGCTGATGTTAAATCTCATCTGTGATGTGTTCACGTAGTTTGTTCTTTACACACAGATAACTGGAGAATGAGACATGGGCAAAGAGATTCCAATTCCATATTCTCACCTCCTGGTATGGATTGTTGCTGAAGATGCTGAATTTGTTTACCCGTTAGTAAAACATGGAAATACTTCTGTTACCTGCTTGAGTTGGAAGGGATGAAGAACTGTTAAGTGGCCAGAGTAGGAAAGAGGCTGAAGAATTTTTAACAGGGTTTTTATGTTGTTGGTTTTGGGGTTTTTTTAAAGAGTGTGTCCACTAGAGAGCAGCAAAAACCTGTATTCCTAGAGGCTGTCTATTCAACTGATTAGATATTGTTTTCCACTCTTATGGGAGGGGGAGAGTAGCTTCAGAAGGAAGTAGTGATTTATTTGTGCCGAGGAAATTATTCCACTGTGTGTGAACGTGAATTGTGTCTTGGCAGAAAAGAGGATAGTGACATCAAACCAGAACAAAATTGTAAAATGTATCAAATTGTACTAACTGGGAATTCTGTAGCAAAAGAGAGGTGAGAACAAAGTGAATGCGGAAGACAGGGCACAAAATGCTTTATTTAGTCATGGTTGGAACATTGCGTCTCTACACCTTCACAACACCAGGAAGATGAATGAGTGTAACAACATCAACCCAAATGTAATTTTTCACTTCAAGTAACTTGGCCTCTTTGCAGCGACTAAATATAAATATATCTCACCGAATATCTGTCTCTTGATGTAGGCATTTAGATGCACGTGCAGTTTTGATGAGCCACAATTACCGTTTAAATAGAAAGAAGTAATGGATGAAGCAAGTGAGATAAAGGTGTCCTCACTTTAAAAGTTGAAAGAAATAGTGTGTATAAATATTTTAGGAAATTTTTAATGGTTTGGATAGATTAAAATATAATTTGTTTGGGCATAAATTACCAAAGGGTCAGCAACATGAAAATAGATGTTAAATTTTCTTAAACTCTTAATAATAAGACTTTCCTTACTTCCCTGATGCGGCAGGGAAAGGTGCAGAAAGTGATGCTGTTAAGATTTATCTTCCTGAATGCCAGTTCTCATTTCATCTACTTTCTAATTATTTTTTTTTCAATAATCTTCATAATAAAAAATTCTGTAATCCCATTTATAGGGTTTTCTTCCTCCTTTTCTGACTGGTATGTGTCCTGGTGATTCTCTCTGAAACAGGGTTATCTTTCTATAGTGTGTCTTAGGAATTTGATCAAATCTCTTCAGTAACAGCAGAAGATGATTGGCAATGATTTGGTTTGGTTCAAAATCTTAGGGGAAGGGGGTGTTTTAAGAGAGTGTTTCTCAGGAGTCAAACTTTGAGATGACATATATATGTATTTGAGATCAGATTGCCGCTTAAGGCCATGATATCCAGTGACAGAGAGGGGTGTAAAATCCAAGGCAATCCATATGGTTATATTAAAATCTTGAATTTAAGTGAAATGTGAGATTTCAGATTTGGGGAACCTTTTGATTGCTACCTGTTAATCCTCATCCTTTTGGTGTGAGTTTTTGTATGTAGCCTTGAAAGAGGCTAGTTTTGTGTTTTGATCATAATTTTTTAAGATTTTAAATTTGTCTAAGTTTCTGTATTTTAATGTTTCTGTGTGCACGTACACAAGTTCTAGGCCAGCCTTGACTCTTCACAGTTGAGCATGTGCACTCAAGATGTATTGATACTTCTATTGTTGCTCCTGCACCATTTTCTGCGTGGCTTTGGTGCTGTAAATGCAGGAAGGAGTGTGGAAAGAAATTAAAAGTAGCACTCTTCTTTCTCCAAGAACTTCTGCAATGTAAAGAATGAAACCTGATCATCTTAGGGGTGACTAGCCTGTCATTCCTGCTTGCTTTCCCATGCCCTCTCCTTTACCACTGCAATTGATAGCTTTAGTAAATCACCACCTTGAGTAATGTGAGACAGTGTTTTCCTGTGGCTTTATAAATAATAAGGCTAAACTGCATTCTGATTTTGTGAAAGGTTCATGCAGGGTTTGTTTCTTAACGCAGTATTTGCACTTTTGGCACAAAATGGAAACCATCAAATAATGCATAATGTATTAATCTTGGGTAACCAACAGCATCCAATTTGTCACTTACTCAAGCTATACCTGTGGTTATTGTCAAAAAACATGGCATTATTTATATTTGGTTTGAAAATAGCAGATTTGCATGCATTGTTGTTTCAAAAGTCTAGATCTTTTGTAGGGAACTGTAGTGGTGCTTCTTTATCTGGAGGAACAGCTAGGATTTTAGCCTTTGTCTTTTAATACATTTTGTGTAAGGAGAGGTGACTTCAGATCTAAATTTGATTGTCTTCTGCTCATCTCCCAATTTTTTTGTCCACTAAAAAGCCTTGTAGTGTTTTCTTAGCATTGCTGTTCTGTGTTTATGTAATCAAAAAGGCCTCCTAGCATTTAGAATTTGTATTTCTTCAGTCATTCAAACTGTTTCTCAACTCAAAACATGTACCAATACTAACGTTAATTTTTTTTTCTCAATACAGAATTAGAGTGTTACTGCCAGCTATGTACAAAAGACAACTTTACGTGTGTGACAGATGGAGTATGTTTTGCCTCTGTAACACGAACTGCAGACAAAATAATGCGCAATAGTATGTGTATAGCAGAAATTGATCTGATTCCCCGAGACAGGCCATTTGTTTGTTCCCCCTCCACCAGAGATGGAGTCCATACTGTGTTTCATTGCTGTAACACACCTCTCTGCAATAAAGTAGAACTTCCAATTCCAACACCAGGTAAGGGGGTTGGGGTTTTTGCTCTTTTGTTTGTTTGATTTTTTTTTTCATTTTTTCAAACAAAGTTCTGTAGGAGTGGAAGTTGTAGGTAAATTTGAAGGCCTACACCTTGGATTCTGTAAAGATAACTTCATGATATTTGAATAAGAGTTGTAATCTTCAGGATAGGGATCTTAGGGGCAGTTTTGAAGATTTAAATGAAAAGTGTAAATAAGCACATTGCTTTTGTCCTTTGTAGTACTCACTTTGATACTCAAAAAAGTTCCTGTGCAGAAGTTTTAGCAAATGCATTAAAATAATTTGAATATTGCTGTGGTATACTATAAGTTTAGTAGAATAAAAGGAAGTTAATTGTTTTACCGTTTCTTTGATTTTTAACTCTCAGGCCCTACTCCAGGAAAACCAGCTTCTAATCTAGGACCTGTGGAGCTGGCTGCTGTCATTGCTGGACCTGTCTGCTTTGTCTGCATTTCACTGATGTTGATTCTATACCTTTGTCATAATCGTACTGTAATTCATCATCGTGTGCCAAGCGAAGAAGACCCTTCATTGGATCGTCCCTTTATATCAGAAGGAACCACTTTAAAGGATTTAATTTATGATATGACAACTTCAGGTTCTGGGTCAGGTAATGTGAGACTTCTAGTAGCAATTACTCTGTGCTTAAGAGCCTTGTAAAACATCTATTTTTTAAAATATTGTCAAATCTACTTAAACTTTTTATTAACTGGAGAAAATACTAGAAAAGCAACTTCTGTGTACATTCAGTCAACATCAGTGAAGATTCAAAGGATGGAAGTAAGTGAAATAAAAGAAACACTGAATTGTTGCTGCCGTTCCTTATCATTCTCAAAGTAGCCTGATTTACATGAATTATGTAATGCAGGGAATATCACAGTCATCTATTGTAAATGTTTTGTGTTCTGTAAGGCTGTCATTTACCTTTTTGTTTTGTGCAGCCTATCTAAACAACCATCTTCTATGTTTTCTAGATAATTTTGTGAAGGGTATTTTTTAGCTTTAAATTTAAACTTAATTTATAGATGTAGCTATTGGTGTATGAAGAGTATTCTGAGTTAATATTTTAGGCAGTTCTTTCCTTACAGAAGATGTTTTTCAGTTGCAAAGAGCCATTTCTTTGTATAGAGTGGTTGCAGTATGCAGACCATGTCTGATGAATGTCTGTCCCTTTGTGATTTTTTGTTTCAATTCTGACTTGAAGAAGTGTTCCTCTGGGAAGAGGAGGCATTAATCTATTCACTGCATAATATAGTCTCTGCAATTGTAACTCTGACCATTAATTGCTTATAGGATTATGGTAGCCTGTGTCATAAAATTGTATAATAGGTGTTGTTAGGGGATGATGTGCCAGGCAAATCATAGCATAAATTAATTGATCTTTAGTCCATGTTAAGGAGGGAGACATCAAATTGTGCACTGCAACCTTTTTTACCCACCTTCTACTATATAAATTTTAAATAATTTCATACTGAAAAATATTCCTGCTACTTGCAAATGTATGTGTTGAAACATCCATGCCCTTTAAGAACACTTTCTACAAAGAAATACTGGTGTTTGAGTCTCAATTGCTGAATTGTTTATTTTCCCAGAACTGGGAAAAATCAAAACAACAAAAGCGCCTCGGTTGTGTTTCTTTTCCAAGGGCAGTAACTACTAAAACTGTATAGAGTCCATTGCTTTGTCAAATAAAATTAATGTAACTTGCTGAACATGTTTAAAATCTAGGTCAAAAATTAATTTTAGTCATATCCTCCCTAGAGAAGGTGAGCTTGCATCAGGTGTGTAGGTCATTGAGTTTCAGCTGAGAAAGCTTTTGCGTGTCCAATAAGATTTGATCCTGATAAGGGTAAGTTGTTCTCTGGTTAGAACTGGAGTTCTAGTGGTTTGTGTTCATATCAATTTTCTCATTTACCAACAGAAGTAACTGTCAGATAATGAAAGTGATTAATGGAACTTCCAATATATTGGTCCAGAGCTCGATAAATGCAAATGCTGGACTTAGGCCTCCAGTTATATTTGTTCTAGGAGGGGTATGCAGTAGTCTGAGATAGAGATAGTATGGAAGAGTCAGAGATTTACATATCTTGGAATGCTGAAAGATTTATGTATATAATTGTTACACTATTAGAAGTATAAAATTCTACTTAATGTCTGCAGATCTAGATTTTTCCTAAGGAAGGCTGAAAATAATTTCTAATTAAAATTCAAACTGAGTTGTCAATTGGTCTTCTTATTCATTATCAGGAATATTCCTTCATTTTTCTTCTGGCCTTCTTACCTGTGGTGATTCTGAACCTCTCTTTTTGCTTGAAAACTCTGGAAGTACTCCTTCAAAATAAGCTCTTGAAAGGCAGAGAATCCAAGTTAGAAGAAACTTATGATTCTTCCTCTGGAGCACATGGCTAGAAACTCTTCCCTTGCCTATTTGCAAATTACTCTTTAAGTAAAAGGAGCATGCTAGGGAATTGCTAAGCTTTCACAGCTGAATTCAGGGCACTCAGGCTGGTCTAGGCTCCCAGAACACCTGACCTACTATGGTATTTGAGCATTGGCTACTGGTGAATGCATCCAAGGAACAAAACCAACAAATGCAGTTGAATTTGACTTATCCCTAAGGAAGCCTCTTCACTAATTTGCTTCTATGCTTGAAAGGCTGTAAAACAAGGCTTATTGTTTCCTAAAATGGATATTTTAACTTCGGCTGCAGTGAGTTCCATGTTGTTGAGCTGTTTGTAAGACAAGTATTAGCCTTATTTAGTGTTCTCTACTTCACTTTGATTATGACAGTGAAATAGGAGATGCTTCAGGTACTTACTTACTGTACTGTTGTCAGTGTGTGTATTTGCAATGACTTGTCACTTTGTCTCAAAATTGGTCAATCAATGATTACAAATTCACTGTGCCCTAGCACTTGAATTGATAACTTTTATGTGTCAACTATACCTGCAGCATTTGAATCTCATTGAAATGTGTATTTTAATCCAGATTTTGAGTACAGCACATTTAAAGTTGAGAAGACTACTTTTATGGAATAAATTGGGGGTAGAGAAATGGGTCTCCAAAAGGAGAAAAGTCAGAGCTGCTAGTTAAAACAATGCTTAACCCTGTCAGAAACTGAACTGTCTGAAGGGAATAGTGTTGGGACAAAAGGTTGCCAAAACACAATGGAAATGTACAGAACAGGCAAAATAATCCAGACCCAAGAGGCACAGCTAAAGGAAGTGTTTAGGCTGGTGACCCAAAAGCCATAATCTGCTCTTAAATTCATGTGCTGAGATCAGAAGAGCTCATAGTAAAACACACTCTGATGAGAAGTGTATAAAACAGAGAAATAATCAGAACTCTAAAAATGAGCTTCCTATTCAGACCAAAAGGGAGTAGGATTCATTTGCTGCAATGATGAATAGTAAGCTGCTGTTAATTATTCAGTCTTGACTTGCGTTAGTTGTTGTTCCATGACGAACAAGACCTGAAATAAGGAGATACTCTGTGAAAGGAATTAATGAAACATCTAAAATAGATCCTTCTGGTGAAGCTACAGTTTCTAAGAGAAGGATTTCAAAATCTTTTGGAGCTGAGAATGATTTTCAGATCATGATGCAGATCTCTAAATATCAACTACATCTTGTATAGACAGATGGGGACGCCCATCTGTTACTGTCTTAACTCACAAATGACGAAGTCACTTAGTTACGAGGGAGTAGGAAGAATTGCTTACGATGGGGGAGAAGCTTTGGATAGTATTGGTAGGCGACTTCCAGCAGGAACTTAGGCTATTTAGATATCTAAAGGGTCACAGAAATCAATGCAGAGTTGAGTTAGCTGAAGGGAATGTAAAGCTTCTTAAAAACTATTTTGCAATTCATACAAGCTTGAAGGAAATAAGATTTTTCACAGTTCATGGAATGTTGATTTTATTACTCATCAGAGGAAGTCTTCTGAGCAGAGACTTATGAACAAGAACAAAATTCTAGCAGCTGCTTTTGTTGGCTACCTTTAGTGCTCTAGAACTTAATTCCTGAGTTACCCAATTTAGTTACAAACTCCTTATGCCTTGGAAAGTCACTAAACTAATCAGAGTACACTTAAGATATGGAAAAGAAAATGAACTTTTTTTGTTAGACTTTCAGAAGGCTTGAGATACTTTATGATATAAAAAAATGATGCTGGAGGTTTCAAGAATAAATCAGATGACCATGGCTAAATACAAGGTGTCAAACATGACTGTTTGACAGCTTCTGTTGAATTTAATATGGGCTCAAATGTTCTTATTCTCCTGTTTGGCAAACTGGCTATCGTCTTTCTTTGTGCACAGTTAAAAGGTGTATCCAAGAGCTTGGAGTACAGTTGTGCCCAATGTGTCTGTGAAAGGCTGAGGCTGTAACTGTCTCCTGTGAGATGCTTTTCAGGCAGTCTGGTTTACAGTACAGCAGCTGCTCAAGTTCCTGGTGATACAGGGCTGTGTTTCTTCTATAGCAAAATGAAGAAATTGCTCAGTTGCAACAGAAAGTCTGTAATGAATTGCTATGAATGCAAGATAAAGATTCCAATCTTCTGGAAGCAGCAGTAGTAAGAGAAAGATTAGTTTCAGACAAATGGAAGCAAGTTGAAACTTGTAAAAATAAATATAGGACTAAGTGGATAGATCACAGTAGGGTTTTTATTCTACTTTATGTGATGAATGGGAGTTTGTAATGTGAAATTGAAATGCTTTCTGTCTAGAAGGTTTGGAGGTTAGAATATGTTTAGCATATATCATCTGTTAGCTGATATCCTTGGACATATATTTTAAGCAAGAAGAGATGTCTATAAAAGGTACAGCAAGTTGAGAGCAGTGCATCTGAAAGTGGGAATATGCAGTTTTCTGATACAACTGTATGGTCTATCACACATTTCAGGTACACCAAATCAGCTTGTATATGACATTTGCTTATAGATTTTTGCAGTAGTGCATAAATTCTGAGGAAGAAACTTTCTCTGACCAATGAAGGAAAATTTTACATTTTCAGGGTTGAGTTTGGTCCTGTGGTTGTTCTTATCTGGCCTCTTCTGCATTTCAAATCTGTCCATGAAGAATGAAAGTCAGGCTTCACAGAAGAGCCTTTATAGTTTGGGCATGCAGCACAATTCACCTGAGGACTATTACAGCAAAAGTTTTAAATTTCTCAGTAGAAATTATTACAGCAACTGATAATGAATTAATTGCTGGTACAGTGTACATTTTTTTTCCTTCCTGTCTTCAGGTAGCTTATGTTGTCAGCATAGACCATGCAGAGAATTCCTGTAGATCTGGAATTTTTGAGGAGCTTTTCTGAATATTGTGGTGCTTTAATTTGCTCTTCTCAGACTGAGACACAAGCGCAGCAATGCTGCCAAGCAGATCAGATGTCCTTCTAGTGCTGCTGTTAGCAAAGAATGTCCAGAGGTGGACAAGAATTAATTATTTGAGCTATTAGTTGGTATTTATTTTCTATAACATAGGGAAATACAGGTGTTCTGTCAGCTATTGGATCAGCATTTATAGAATAATAGATTACTTTGTAAAGAGTTTGGTTTAAGTGAAATAATCCTTTACCAAAAGAGCTTATCATAAGCAGATAACCTGACTGATGCTTTCATCCTGCAGTGTCATGGAATCCAGTGGAATCCAGTGACAAGCTCTGCAGTTACAACAGGAAAGATTTAAAAAAAAGAAAAACCCAGCCAGGTTGAGGGATGCCAATGCTGCTTGTTGTGTAAAATTACTGAAGCGTACTGAAGAAGTGCTCTCTGTTGAAAGCATGTAAATGTTCCAAACCTGTAAAACCTTGATGAATGTAAATATTTTTGTCAATTAAAATTACAGTGAGGTGCACAAGAATGGCCTATAAAGCAGGAAGCTTGCATTACAAGGATGTTTCCCTATTTTATAGTGACTCAAGATTACTAAGAGGCTGTTGGCACACTTTGGCAGGAGTATGGATTTTCAGCCGTCAGTGTTGCTGATAAGTGTGGTTTAACTAGTGGACTATCTAGTGATAAGCCAAGTAAATAAATCAGTAGCAAAATGCTCTTAAACTGCTTTGACAGGAGAGTTATGGGCAGATCCTTTTTCCAAAAATAAAGAAAAAACTCACATTCATCACTAACAAGCAACCAAAAAATGCCCTAAACCTGCTCCTGACTGCCTCATCATCGCTCTTTTTTTGTTTAAATATAACTAAGGATCAGAAAGTGACAACATTCCTAACTGCAAGGAAGTTTGTGTTGTGCTTTTAACAACCATAGAAGTAGTTTGTAGCATTATCTCCTTGAGTACTTCTTAAGCTGGCTTTTTAAGGGTGAAGGCAGAATCTCACCTATGTGCTTGCTAGCAGTTCTCAACAAGCAGTTAAAATCTGAGAGAGTGTGTGCGTTCTAAGAGAAATACCCTAATAGAAATAGGATCTCATATTCAGTATGGGGGATAAATGCTAATTCTGTAGAGTGATATTTAAGGTTAATGTAAAATCTTCTTTTTAGGTTTACCTTTACTTGTGCAAAGAACAATTGCAAGAACTATAGTACTTCAAGAAAGCATTGGTAAGGGTCGCTTTGGAGAAGTCTGGCGGGGGAAGTGGAGAGGAGAAGAAGTTGCCGTGAAGATCTTCTCTTCAAGAGAGGAACGGTCATGGTTTAGAGAAGCAGAAATTTATCAGACAGTTATGCTACGCCATGAAAACATTCTTGGATTTATAGCTGCAGACAACAAAGGTAGGTGACACTGTGAATTCATTTTGCTGATTCTGCACCTGGTCAGAATACACAGAACATGAAGGGGAAAAAAAGTTGAGGATCCATTTAAGAGTAGCAAAAAATAGTTTTGTTACTGAAGCAGTTCAGGGCTTGGCACACTTTTCATAGGTTTAATGGAGGAAAAAGTACATTGTGTTTTTTTCTGAAGAATTTGTTTAAATTAGTTTTAAATGCTTTGGCATCAAAAAGGAGATGCCTTATCCTATGAGCCCACACATCTGCTGAATACTTGTACCTGACATTACCTCATAGCCTAATAATATAAATGTGTGGGACTGAAAGAGATCATGTCTAATCCTGTTGTCCTGATATAAATGAAGAGGTAGTGAATTTATTCTTAAGGCTGAATTACAAGACATTATTCTTCTAGAAAAGTTAAAAAGTATATTGCAAAAATGGAATTAATGTTTTGTTTCTAATAGTAAAAACTATGCCTGCTTCTTGAAGCTCTTCTGATAAGCCTTTAATCATCCAGTAAGAGGAACTATTTTTTCAACTTTGGTTTGTTGTGATTTTGGTCAGGTTAAAGTTTCTTGGATTTTCTTGCAATTCCAGTAAAGATGCAAGAATCTGACAAAACCAAGTTGTGAATTCTTTTCATTAAAGGGGGCTAAGATATTAAGATGCTATTTCATTCAGTTATTTTCATCTGAAGTTGCATGTCTCGCCACACATGGCATTTGACAGCTTTGTGAAGAAAGAATTAACAGAAAATTCTGTCACGTTAGGAAGGAGTCAGTAATTCACACATATGCTGAATTTTTAAAGGGCTCTCAGTTTTGTGGGAAATTCTTAAATGGTTTTAGTAAGGGTCAAGTATATGTGTGAAGTTCTTTTTAATTACTATTAGATAAATTTCAAGTTTCAATATAAATCTGTAGAATTGCAACAGAATGCAAGAGACTGTGCAGAACACTCCTTCAGGAAAGGGTTGTCTAAGTTTACTTGCTCCAAACAGATGTTTGTGCAAACCTGTTGTCCTCCAAGAGCTTGCAAACACCATATCAGGCAATTTTTTCCTGCAGCTTATTATGCTTACCATTAGAAACTGTTTTATTTTTGTAAAACTGTATTTGGTATTACCAGCACCTACAAGAGCTTGAGTTTGCTCTGGTTGGCCTAGGGGAGTATCTAGGGCCTGGGTTTAAAATTAGATCAGCTGCATTAAGGCCATAAATGAAGAGCCATCTCTGCAGACGCTTTAGTGCTATTTCTCATTTAAAAGCATAAGGGATAGCTTTTGTAACTTTTCACAAAATCCATCCGTGGTTAAGTATACCAGTGTCTTATTTTGCCTGAAACCTCCAGATATTTTGTCCCAAAAATACATTTGACTGCTGTGAAGAAGAGGTATGAGGAAGGTTTCCTAAATGGATGGGGTTTTAAAATAATTTCTTGCTTGCTGTTTTGTGTTGCAGATGCTATAGCATTTGACTTGGTCATCTTTGGTTTCCTTGTAGTGTAATATAATGTGATATGAAATTTTCTGGTTTTTCTGTTAATATGCTTTACCTACAAAGAAGAAATCTTTAACTGTTAGGTCATGGCATTATTTTAGGTCTTCAGGGTAAGGCTCTTCCACTTTGAGAGCTAGTTGGTATCTGGTTTTTAAAAAATAGATAAAAATGTGTTTTGAAAATGCCACTATTCTTGACTGTGTTCTCTAACAGTATTGCTGTCTGAGCAGATGTAGATTTTTAATCCATCAATGCAGAATTAATTTGTAGTATAACTTACATTTCTCTCAGTGAGGAAATATGTACACACTATTCACTCTCTGGGCTAAGAATTCAGTCCTGAATATTGAAGGAGGTTAATCCTTCAATTATTGTTTGGAATACTTCAGGTCACCGGTATCCCATTAAATGGGAGAACATAGAGGGACCATTATGGGGGTAGTTTTCCCAGTGTAGCAGGTGCACTATTATGGCACTCTGAAAGGAGAAGCATGGCTTTAAAGACCAATGCTTAAGAGCACCTAAGTGTTCCAACGACTTAAGGAACAGCCCCTCATTGTAGATGCTGGTGCTAACTGATGAATGTTTGTGGTGCCAGGTGCAAGATTATGTATTTGTTCACAGCAGTAATATCTGTGGAGGGTTTGCATCCATTTCTCTGTAGGGCTGACTTTTGCATGTATTCTATGGCCTAGCTGGAATGCACAAAGTCATTAGACTGCAAGAGTCTGTTTGTCTGAGGTATCTGCAAAGATGACTGCAGAGATGCAGGAGTACTAGTAATTTTAAAACTAGCAAAGAACTAGTAAAAGAGCAGTAGAACCAAAGCATGCTTCAGTTCTTGCTGCTGCTTGAAGGCATTAATAAGGTCTTTCCTCTTACCGCAACTGCAGTTTTTCACAACTGCTGAGGAACATCTGGCTATTTAGTGTAAAATTGGTGGAAGGGGTTCCTTTGGGTAGGAGGGTGTGTGTTTAGATTACAGCTTGTGCCTGAACTGCTGTCTTCACTCCTTTTTCTACTACACTGTTCAAGACAGTCCATGGGCTTTAAATGCCATGTTCTCCTCCTCTTCTACTTCCTCAGACCTGTATCATGTTCAGAAGGCCACAGGAGCTGGTCCAATTTGTCTGCTTCCCATCCTGTAATCTACTGGGAAATAGGTGCTGCAGTTAAGGCAGCTTGAGGGCTGAGAAGCAATGAATGATTTTAACTGCAGTTGTGGTCTGCCTGACAAGTGCTTTTGTGTTCTGCATAGCTCTTTGCATAGAGACTATATAGGCTAGCTTCCAAATACTGCTAGGTCAGGGAAGTTACTTTCAGGGCCATGTGCTGTCTTGTTTTGAACCATCTAAACACACATTTTGTCATGGTTTTTTGTTTTGTTGTTTCTAACAGAATTACTTGAAGGTAAAGTGTATCGGACTACTTATCTGTACTACTCTAGTAGCAAAAGAGTAGTGTCAGCTACGGCGGTTTACAGTACTAAAGATTTCTCTGCATTAGCTGGCTGTAATCATAACTGTCTGTCAGCAAATTAAAATAAAGTGAAGTCTTGCACTGTACACTTCCATGTAACTTTATGCACTAAAATACCTTGACTTCTCCATTCCTTCCCCTTAACTGAAAGCTGCACTTCCCTATCTGATAGTTTGATTCAGTTAAATACTTTTCATGGTAAGTAGATCCCCAAAAGTGATGTTAAACAATATGCTGCAAAGAAATGAGCAGAATTCCTGCCTCTTGAGAAGTAATATTTCAGCCATTTATTCTTTTTGAAGCTCTGGCTTTAGCCTGATAAGAAGGAATCTGCGCAGCTCAAGTGCTTTTCATCATTTAGTCAGATGACTGTGTCGATGTGATAGTCAAGCTGTTAGTCTAACAAAACACCAGTCATCCTCCAGTCAATGACAAAAGTGCCATTTCCCTGAATATCTCATTTTTAAGAGATTTCTAGTTGTAGATCCCATCTGAATTTGATACTTTTACTCCTTTTTCCTGTTTTTTTTTCCTAATATTTCAGTATCTGCTTGCCAAAAAAGACAAAATCTCTACTTTGAAACACTTTGGTACATAACACTACAGAAAACATTTTTGTTTTGCTAGTGTTGCTGTGAAAAAACATTTTTCAGTAAGCGATTCCCGTCAACTAAATTTAAGTTGCAATTTGATTATATATTTAATATAGCAATTGTATAAATTCCTTTCTTCATGAGTCAGCTCTAAGACAGATTTTGCTTGAACATCAGTCATGTTTTTCCCAAAGCGTAATCAGTCTCCTGACAGCAAATCTTAACGTTTATTTTCTCAGAATTTCAATTTTATTTTAGAGTTAAAAACTAAAATCTTTTACTTCTGAGTGGTCTTGGTGGTATAAAATGCTTTCAGGTTTCTTGAAATAGCTGAAATAACTATAAAAATCTCTTAAATATATTTCCAATAACACATGTAAAATTTTTGTAATTTTTTGAATATTCTGAAATAGTGATGAGATTCATTTTGTATCATGCACTCAGCACTGTTACCTGTGCCCTGTCTCTAGCAAGAAACCTAGGGAAAGGCAAGGTCTGGCTAACACCCTGAACAGTTCACCCTGAATATACACCTCAGAATTATAGTGACATCAGTTTTCTATGGTTTCTGTTTTAGTTTAAATCCAAGAATACTCACTAAGCTTTTTCAGAAACTCTCCCATGGTATTAGCAGCCCTTGCAGAGGCATTTAAATGCTACAGGAATAGAACAGTCTAAGAGTCTAATTTACAGAGGTTACCTGCAGGCCATAATTTGTATTTCATAAGCATTGTATAAAAGTGGAACATATTGTTTGTCTTTTGTGTGTGTATGTGTGGTATTCATGCCAGTTTTATTTTACAGACAATGGTACATGGACTCAGCTGTGGTTAGTGTCAGACTATCATGAGCATGGATCACTCTTTGATTACCTGAACAGGTATACAGTAACAGTGGAAGGAATGATAAAATTAGCTTTGTCCACTGCCAGTGGTCTTGCTCATCTGCACATGGAAATTGTTGGCACACAAGGTAATCTTAAAATTATTCTGCTTGTCATGTAGATAATACTGGTTGTTTTTTGATTTTTCTAATGACACATAAGTAGTTCATTCTACTCTGTGATGATTTTCAAATTAATAGAACTTCTTCATTTGGAAGGCTTTTTGCCTTCCTTTCTCTGGTATTGTGATGTAACAATCCTTCCTACAAAACACTTGTTAAAAGGCACCAAGTAATGGTGGATGTAGCATCTTAACTTTGAGCTGAGACAAAAGTTTGAGTAGGATCTGTGTATAATAAATACTTGCAGGAAGAGGGAAAGGAGCAAGAGTGGTGTAATACAGTAAACATGAAAGGCACTTTCCTGAACAGTCAGACAATCTACAATGAATGATTTCAGGAGGTAGCCTGGTGCACATAAAATGTCAGAACTGGAAGGAATTCTGTTACTTCAAACAAAATTTTGCACCAGGCTTAGAATAAAAGCAGGTTGGTTTGGGATTTTTTTACAAAAAAAACCTTCTATTTTTTTCCCTTACAGGCAAACCAGCAATTGCCCACAGAGATTTAAAATCAAAAAACATATTGGTGAAAAAGAATGGAACATGCTGCATTGCAGATTTGGGATTGGCGGTAAGGCACGATTCAGCTACAGACACAATAGACATTGCCCCAAACCACAGAGTGGGAACAAAAAGGTAAAACCATTTATGTGATGTGTCAGGCAAATTTTATAATAAAATGCTTTGGTTTTTCTTGTCATTTAGAAATTTGTGTTGATAGAAATATAAGCAGCAAGAAAATGTAATGGCAAATAGAGCTCTTAGGCACTTCCTTGCCAGCTGGTGTTTTAGTTAGATGGTAGGCACTTAAAAAGCATGTTCAATGTTGGCATATACAAAATATAAAACTTGCTAAGTATTGTAGGGCACAAATATGTATTAAAACAATTAAGAGACTTCATGACTGATGATTTTAGAGACTTCAGAGCTCGCTCTTTCTTCTTCTTGTCATGTGTTGCATGGAAATGTTACTTGCAGCCCAATCAGGAGTGTAAGACAGGATATTGATAGTGACAGTAAAAAGCTGCGGTTTTCAGTGTGAAGCCTGTGCAGTAGAATATACAGGGTGCAGAGTCTTGGACATGGGTGTCTTGGAATCACATTTTTGAGAGAAATGCAAGAAGTTAAAACAGTAATCTTTGTCATCTAATGCATAAATAGACTCTTAAGTGGATGAGTCAATATAGTCTCTCTTAAAAGCTTTTTCTGAATTTGGAAATACAGGTTTTTCTTGCCCTCAGAAAAATTCAGAGCTGTTTAACTCAGTCAGCACAAGGGCAATAAAACTTACTGTCAGTAATTTATCATTGGTGAACCTTCAGGTAATAATAACTGGAAGCTGTAAATAACTCCCTTAGTAATCCATGCAGCTATACACCATACAGTGATAGCAGCACTAACAGTAAACCACAGCAAGCATTTTGGATGTGGCAACTTTTCATTCTTTTGATGCCTATAGGTTCAGTGCTATGTCAAACTGGAGTTTGGACAACTGCTTATAAAGAAATGTGTGACAGCCAGGCCCATATGGCTTAGCAGTGTTGGAGAAAATTGTATTAATGTTGTCCAATCTCCAGTTTATATATCACAAATACTTTTTTTTTTTTTTTTAATATATCCCTTTAGTAAGCGATATTGTGGGGTGGGGGGTTGATTGGGGTTTTACAGTGAACTAGGATGCCCTCTGAGCTGTGTCTTTTTGGAAGGGAAAAAACCCTTAAACATTATTTTAAGGCTCAGTTAACTAAGGCTTTTAGAATAAGTACTGAAAATTTGTTTTATTGACACTTATATTGCTGAAGTTATTTGTTCTAAAGCTGTGCTGTACTAGTGATTTGCCAATTTTAAAAATACCACACAAATGGTCAGATAAGATTTATTTTCTGAACTACTCCTAGATTATAAGGTACTGAGTATTATTCTTTCTCGAAGTATCCAGTTAACAGCAGGCTTACTTGGAAATTTGTCATTTCAAATTTAGCTGTGTGCAGGGTGCATGCCATGTATGATTTTGAATCTTCTACGTGCAAAGAAAAATGATGTACGAATCAGTTACTTTCTTTAGTCTAGTCGTTGGAGAAAGTATCCTTTCAGCTGTGTTTGCAGATCCCACTTACCAGATCTTGCTTGCATAGGCATTATTAAATTGCTTTTTCATCTGCCTTATGCTTCTTTACAAGGATAAAGCTGTAGCAACTCTTGCTTGCTGCAGTGGGCAGCAGGAGGGCTAACTCCGTTTCCCCTTTTAAAGATATTAGTCATTTCTACCTGTTTGAAAATTGCTTATTCTTAAGAGGCTTAGACCCTTCTTCCTCTTGTGCATTCTTAGGTAAGTAGCTCTGCACCTCTGATAAACTTTTCTTAGTACAGTTCAAGTCTTATCTGTTCAGTGACAGTTTTAACTCCCACTGCTGGTGTCTCTTCTGCACATGGAAGCTCTGTGTACAAGTTCAGGGAGATCTGACAAAGTCTGTACTTTTCTAATGATTGTTGTAAAAATGTGTATCTAGGGAGCAAGCAGACTTACTCCTATGTGAGTGATCAAGGTGTTGAGTCAAACTGATGATCCCGTTTTCTGACTTTATTTCTTTTCTGTTCAGAGGCTTAGCTTTACCAGAGGGGTGAACTGTGTGCTTTCACAGCTCAGCCTGCAACATAAAGCAGGGAACGTGAGCTCTAAACTGAGAAGGAAATAGAATCCCTCTCTCACTCCCTGAGGCAAGTAAAGAACCCCTCATTCTCCTTCTATTTTTTTTAGACGTGTGGCCCAGCTGTTACTGTTGAGTGTTCAAATAGGTTGTGTTTTAAGAGAAGTTTGGTAGCAAATTCTTACCATGGCACCTTCACTGAAGGTTACCTAAACAAAATATGGGCAGAATTCTGCCTTTTAGAGCCTAGGGTTGATGAAGGGAGGTGCCACACAACATGTTGTGCATGGGCCTGTTTGATGACACAAAGTTCCCTGTATGTCGTGCAAGAAATTTAGACAACTAGTACTGAGCTTTTGGACGAAGAGATGGGAAAAAGAGGTCAGTAGGCACCCAAGTTTGGCCAGACCATGCTCAACGTACTTTGTACCCTTCTTTGTAGACTTATCCTTTTGTTCTTGGATGATATTGAGCTGCAGACCTTGCTCAGAAGGTCAGTTACTCCATGTAATAGAGTTGCTCTCTCCTGAACCTAAGATACTGCTTCTGCCAAGCAATGCATTTCCAAACACATAAGCTGACAAGGAGATGCATGCTTCTCTCGCTTTTGTCTAGCTGCCATGAAATGGCTGAACTGCTGACCTCACTACACCACCTCCTTGCCTTTCGCCTTGTTCCCTTGTTCCAGCAATAATCTCTCAGCAGTCATTCACCATTCTGTGTTGTGGAAGCCAAAGCCAACCTAAATGCATTGCTGGAGGACCGTGGTAAGAGGTCAATTTGCCAATGGAACTCAGATGGGGTGGGGAGGGGATTTCTTTTGCAACATTCAGGCCTCTTATGGTCTTTCCTGTTAAAAGCCTTGTTATTTGGATGGTTCACAGAAGTTGAGACACTCTCCTTTACTGCTTGTTTAGTGTTTCTGGCTGGCATCTTGCACCGTGGTTGGGGTTTCTAATTTTTTGGATTTTTGGGTCCATCACTCTTTTCATCCTCATGTCATCATAAAATAGATCAAATATTCTTTCTGTTGGGGTCCAAGATAATCACTTACAGTGTCAAGCACATGAAGTACCATAAGACTATCCAATAATGCAGAATCCTTGGAGAACAATAAAGCATTCACCACAATCTTGCATTCTTGATTGAAACACTTTTGATATGGATGGACCAGAACAATTTGAGCCTTATCCATATCAAATATTGCAACAATATTTAATACTCTACTTCCATTCAATACTGTCAAAGTAAACCTTACACTCAAACTTCAGACAACTATGCTCTGCTTGCGCTGTGTTTATTACTTGTGAGGAATTTGTATGCCTTAGGAGAACACTCTCATCTCAGCAAACTTTGTTGAAGTTCTGGGTAGTTCAGAACAAAGGCAACTATTGGTAGCATTTTTTTACTTATCTTGATAGCCCTTATTTCCTTGTATCTAAGTAATTTCTGTAAAATACAGTAGTGCTGAAGGAGCTCTGAATGGTGTGATAGTCTTGAAATTTCTTTTAAGTAGTGTGTCTTGTATTCTGCCTACCATCCCTGGTACTAGAAAGGAAAATCCTACTACACTATTGATTAAAGGAAACTCTCTAGGCTTCTGTGGCTGTTCCAGAGGTAGAGCTATTGCTTGGCACTGTATTCTACTCCAGTAAGCTGCACATGTTGCTTTTTTACCAGTCAACACTGCTCTTCAAAGCCTAGGCACCACTGTTGGCCTGCTTCATTGACATGTCAGCTTGAGACTGCTGGGGCAGTGATGTGGAGAAACACGCTGAACTCTGCTAAACATCACATACTGGATTTAGCTGCCAGAACCCTACCAGAATGAGAGAGCAGTGCTACCTACCACTGGTGTTGACTTGATGCAGCAAATAACATTCATTCTTTCCAGCCGCCAGTGGGGCTGCTGCTGTCAGTAGCTCTTGCAGTAAGGTCCACTGACATTTTGCTTGATGGTCCCCTATCAGACTCTACTCACTAAAACAGGTAACAACCACTTGGATGCCATAACCAGTTTTGAGGCCTTGATTCTTAGGGGAAAGTTTGTTACAAAATTTTCCCCCTTGCAGGAAATGTGGGTAAACATTTGTGAGCACAGTTGTTAATTTGTAACCCACATAGGATTTACTAATTTTTTAAAAAGCATGATTGAGGGTGGGACTTGCAGACTGTGTGATGAAGAATCAGGTACTACAATGATAGTGGGGGTTGGTTCTCAGGAAATTTTTAACAGCGCTGGTTTCTTAACTAGCACTTCTTGTCTATTCCAGCTTTAGGCTTGTTAGGGGATGTTTTAAGTGGCTGCTATAATTTGTCAGATTGCAGAAGCTGGGGCTTCTTCTTTTCTGACCTCTGGAGCCCAGCTGGTGTGTTCCAAAGAGCTGGGGCTCTGTTCATCCGAGTTTCATGGATGTGGCTGCTGCTTTCTTCCTTGGGATCCAACCAGTCATGCACAGACATATACAGTACTGACAGGGCTGATTATACAGATTGCTATGCACCATGTGTTGTCTTCAACACCCACATAAAACACTGTCAGAACTTGTGTAAAACATAACTATAGACAGCCAAGTCTCCTTCCTTCTCTTCAGCTGATCAGGATTGAACTTCTTTAGTGAAAGTACATACTCCCTTCTGCAGCCTCTCAACTCTGGTGCACATTTATGAACCCCTCAGCCATCCATCCAAGGCTTGCTGTGTCTAATGCCCTTTCCTGTGTTCCATGGAGCTCATACTCCCCAGCTGTGTTAATGCACAGCAGCAAACAGCTGATGCATTCATATGCATGCCTCCATGCATGGATTCCCTCAAATACCAGTATGGGCCCTTGGCCTGGAAATTATCCCTGCCTGGGTGCTGGCTAGACCAGCTTGAAGGTTGCTAGTGATTTACAGTCCAGTACACCAGCTGTGCAGGGCTGGGGAAATGCAAACCTTCTGGCCCAGTCCAGCAGCTGGCACCCAGGCACACAGACCTTACAACCTGTGACTCCCATTCCAGTTGCTGGTGCTGAGAGACCCTTACTCTGTTTTTCTCATCCCCTTTCTCCCCTGTAGCTGGTACATGTAAGCTGTGACCATAAAGCCTGTGATCCATGGCCTTATTTCAGTAGCTGAAGCAACTACTCATTTGCTCCACATGCTGGCACCAGGGTTTCCTTCACCTTCTGTCAGACTACAGTTGCTGCCCCAGAATTCATTCACACAATGACCACTGTGATCCCCCACAGTAGCTCCAGATATGTGTTCTTATCACCTGCAGACATGCTCCTAGGACCTGTAGTTCCCCTTCTATCTACTAATGTTGAGCCCCTCCTTGTCTCAAGTTTCAGCTTCATCCCTTGTGCTGCTCCAGTTGCTAGACCTGAGCGAACTCATGCCTGCCTGCAGTTGCTGACGTATAGTTCTTATAGAACATGTGTGCGTGTTGCACAGAATAGTTAGGATTTAATAAAATAGGATACACTGGTGAGAGTGCAGACTAGCAATCTCTTAAGCAACTGGGCCCTTTGCTACCCTTTTCTATCCGTTGCTGCACTTCTGTTCCCTTTTTCCTTGATAAGTATTGCATAGTTGCACAGGCCTTCCTTCAATATCCTCAGTCCTCATGTTCTTCTTATTTCCGACATTAGCGTCACAATGTCCAGACTGCACACACCTCTATAAAGTTATGCCTGGAGTTTCTTAAAGGCCTGTCAATGAGAAACTGGAGACTTTGTCTTAGTCATTGTCTCAGTTTTGCCTTGTCTATCAGGTTTACGGCTCTAGTCATTTATTGTTTCACATGTTACTTATTCCCCCATTTCTCTGCTTGTTTCTCTCAGTTTACTTATCCCTTTACATTAAATTGTCTCTGATTGGATAACCTTAACGAAGCAGATTTTTCTTTATCCCCCTTTCCACAAAAATACAGTATTTTGTATTTGAGCTGATCAGTAGTACTAAACTTTTTCTACTCTTAAGTGTTTATGAAATTAATTTTTTTTTTCACACAGGTACATGGCTCCTGAAGTTCTAGATGATTCCATAAATATGAAACATTTTGAGTCATTCAAACGAGCAGACATCTATGCAATGGGATTAGTGTTTTGGGAAATAGCTCGGCGGTGTTCAATTGGTGGTACGTGGCAATCTTTACAAAATGGGAGATATTAAGGAGTTTTTAGTAACTTAAACTTATTCAGGTTCTGAAAGCAGTTTGCTCAAAAAACAGCAGAAAGAAATAGCCAGTCTATCTCAGACTTTCTAATTGTTAATCCTGTAAATGATAACTTGTATAGTCAACCTCCTTCTAGATTGACAAACCATACTTATTGAAGAAAATAGGAAATATTCTTGTCTTTTTTCCTAAATATTTACATAGAGGGAAGAAAAGGGCAAAATTAAATACTCTTGTGAGCAAGGGGCAAACACCACAAGACCTAGCTATAATGTGCTTAGATAAATCTATACCTTATTTAAAATGAAGCATGCTGTTATAAATAATGTGCTCTGAAGAAGCATGTTTTTAGTATAGCATATGAAAGATTTGATGTAGCTCTTCTAAATTTATAAATTTTAGATCCTTCAAGGGTAATGTAAACACTCCTAAGGTATGGTTAAGGATTTTTGTTTATTTATTTGTCAGTCATTGTGATGTTACTTTTAAAAATGAAAATCAAAAGTTGGTAGGGTACTGATAAGGAACACAGTAAAAAGGGAAGAATATGTAATCCAGTGTTAGCTAAAATAAAGCTATTTTTAATCTGTTACAGGAATCCACGAAGATTACCAGTTGCCATACTATGACCTTGTTCCTTCAGACCCTTCTGTTGAAGAAATGAGGAAAGTTGTGTGTGAACAGAAGTTAAGGCCCAATATTCCAAACAGATGGCAGAGCTGTGAGGTATTAACTAACCTTCTAAAGCTGCTTTAATGGACACTAGAGCTTTTAGTGGATTTCAGTGGCTTAAAAATCATGCTTATTGTTGAAGGGAGAAGAGCTGCTTTTAGGAGAACTTAATTTCATTCTAATCATTATGGTTTTATTAAAAGCATTGTTCCTTGGTTATATACATAAGTATTTAAATGTAATTTCATAGAAGTTAATAGCTAACTCTGCGTGGAGGATTATAGGTTCCCTTCCTGTGAAGCATAGATGATGTTAATATATAAATTAGAGCTAGTCTGAATTACATTATGCAGGAAGCAAATAAATTGTACTGTGTCTGGCTGGGATTGAGTCAATGTCCTTCATAGTAAGCTGCACGATGCTGTGTTTTGGATTTGTGACCAAAACAGTCTGATAGCACACTGTTGGTTTAGCTGTTGCTGAACAGTCCTCGCACAGCTTCAAGGCGTTCTCTGTTTCTCAAGTAGGTTGGAGATGGACAAGAGCATGAGAGGGAGCAGAGCCAGGACAGCTGACCCAAACTGGTCAGAGGGAATATTCCATAGCATTGCTCTGGGAGCCCAGCGAGGGCTACAACCAGAGCATTCTGACCCACAGCTTGGGGGAACAGCTGCAGGAACACTGAGGGACAGATAAGGATGAGGTGCTTTGGATAGAGGAGGGAACCTGGGTTGTGGCATGTGTGGAATGAATGTGTGGCTGAGATAAGAGTTGGGCAAGTGTGCGTAGGAAGGAGAGAAATGACTGATGAACGCAGCAACACACTGTGAAACAGGAACTTGTCAGGATTGAAATTACTAATATAATACAGCTTTCGTGGTATTTTGGAATGTAGAGCTGTTACTTTATTTCATCTGCCATTTTTTATTTGCTTTGTTATAAGTGACACATAGAAACACTCAGATTTCAAATAATGGCTGTTTGAAGGACAAAAAGACTTCAGAAATTTTTAGAATCCTTGCAGAGCTTCAATTTGAGGAAGGCAGCTCATGAACTTAATCACTATGCATTGAACTCCTTGACTGCAAGTACAATTAAAAAGTGTATTTTTGTCTGAGGTGAAAATTCAGAAAACACTTACAGACATGCTACTAATTTTTCATTAAAATATTTTTTCATGGGCCAAAAGTCTACTGAAAAATATCAGGTTTGCTCTACAGTGTTTAGAGTTTTACTTTTCTGTAAATAAAGTAAGTTTTTGGATTTTTTTAACAGCACACTCTCCCATGCAGCTGTAATACTAGTAGTGGACTTTAGAAATGCCTGAAGAGGCTGAGGCAGAGCAGCAGTTCTATGGGCTACACTGGAACAGCAGTGCACACAATGACTTGTGTTTCCTTTGCAGGCATTACGAGTGATGGCAAAAATTATGCGGGAATGCTGGTATGCCAACGGAGCCGCTCGGCTAACAGCTTTGCGCATTAAGAAAACGTTATCTCAACTTAGTCAACAGGAGGGGATCAAGATGTAATCCTGGATTTGCTATTGAAGAACACTGTAAAAATCCCTATCTGCACCAGAGTGGCGTGTTAAGAAGGTTAATTGTTCTACCTCACTGGGGGAACAGAAGGATATTGCTGCCTTTCAGTACTTCATAGGAACGTCACTTATTAGGATTTTTGTGGATGTGCTAAACAGTTTTGTTGGGTCTTTCTGTGCACTATGAACCTCTTTCCCAGGTTACTTATAAAACATCATGTACTCTAGTTTCATTAATCTATAATTTTTTATTTGGGAAGTTGATAGCTGGTCTTTGCTAATTAACTGTGCTAGAAGTAGGAGGTCATTTCTAAAATGAAACTGGTTCACTATATTGTTCTACAGTGCATTGATGGCTCTTAAAGCAACTTTATTCCTGCCTGGTACATTGACTACTCTGAACCACTGTCTCAATTCCTTGATTCAGATTGTGAATGTACTATTGGAGTATACCTTGCTAGCTATTAAAGTAGTGCATCTTTTGGACTCTTACCTTGACTTACAAATTGACCTCATTCAGTTGTGGGAACATAACTTATGCAACTATACTTTATACATGATTACTGGGTTTTTTCCACTTTTTCAGAACATTACATTGCCTTCAAAATAGATTGTATTACACCAGTAAGTGCCACTTTTGAGTCTTTTAATGCAAAATAGTAGGGATGTACAAAGCCTATGGTACTTTTGGTTTCAAAAATACGAGTTAAATGTTGTTCCTTTGCCTAGCTAAGATCTAAATCTTACTCATTGCAACCGTGAGTACATCACTGATAGAATATCTTTAATTTTACAAAATCTGACTCTTGAAACCACTGTAGGAGCTTTAAATTGTGTAAGCTAGTAAATTCACTGTCATATTTTGTAATTGTCAAGTTAGAGTCATAATTATGTAGAAGATTTTTTTTTTATCAAGTGGTACTTCTAAAATGCTTGAAGTACCTATCTACTTCAGAAAAGTAGCAAGAACAGTAAAATGTTAAGGGAGATTTTGTTTCATTAAATAAGTATGAAAAGCATATTTTCTGTGCAGTTCTGCTGAGTCCTAAGGCTCAAAGAACAGTATTTGCAATTACACAAGGAATAAATGCACCTGTCATTAGAGAAAAGTTATTTGGGCTTTTGTACTAGACAGTTCAAAGCTGCTTATAAATTTTGTGTGCATGTATGTTGTGTGTGCCTCATATACAAATTGGGGAGCTAGAGAAGGTGGTGAGCTGCAGGTCTTTGGATACAAATATCAGGGGATTCCAGCAATCCTCTTCATTGTTAGAACAACAAAGCTTATGGTGACTTGTGTTGTCGTAAGAACACAGAAGAAGATGCATGGCTTTAGTCAAGATTTCCCTGAGTTTTTAAGAGTATCATATTTTCACAAACCTGTTTAGAAATCAAATCCTGCCCAAATGTATAAGAAAATCTTGCTGTTACCAGGATATTTTTTTAGTTGCAATTTTAGGAAGAGTCTGGTTGACCTTTGGTTTCATTAATGTCCAAAACATTTTGGATATTATTTCACTAGTATTTCAGTATGCAAATATGCCTGGTAATTAATATGCTGCTTAACCTGCCACTCTTCAGAACACAGTAGCATCCCATTATGCAACACACATGGCAACCTTTAACCCAGCTTCCTTTTCATTCCTCAGCATAGAGCCCACTGAGAATTTGTTACCAAGATGGAGGCAGTGGCAGGGTTGCTGGCAGCAGCACAGCCGAAGTACTGTGCCATGGTCTGTGATGTGTGGCAGCTAAAGCAGGGAGAGGAATGAGGCCTAGGGAGAAGAGGCTACATAGGTGACACAAGCCTTACCCAAGAAAAGCCTTAACACTTAATTTTTATTTCTGTATTCTTACTGCATGCTTGGAGATAAGTTTAAATGGTGTCAGAATTACAGATCCTGGGAGGTTGAACTGCAAATAATGGAATGCATTTGTCAACAACAAAATGGATGAGTTTATTCATCCTGCAGTATCCAGGAGAAAATGGAAAAATAAGAGAAGTTCTTAGAAAACAATTAGGCTTAAACATACGTACAGCTGTCACAGTTGTGTTTGTTTGGCATTATCTGACAAGTCAGGCTTATGTGCTTCAGGCCTCCATCAATCAAAGCTGGATTAAAAGTTACTTCATGGAGGTATTTCAAATAAACTATGCCTTTGTGCATGTGAACAGTTGTGCACTACAGAGTTGACTGTTCAAAAAATCCCATTTGAATATAACGTAACTCTCAAGCCCATCTACCTGGCAGCCTCTGTAGAGCAAGTTCTGTGTATCCGCATAGATACTGAAAGAAAACAGGTCATCATGAAAATATGTCAGGCTCTCCATACTGATTTCAAAGGCTTCCTACTTTGTTACATTTCATGTTTTCATAGGTGTCTTGGGGTCCATACCATAGATACAAATGGTACAGCTCTTACTTCAGAAATGTCAGGCTACTGGATTGCCTCAGATCTCTCTAGTAATTTTGGTGGTAACAGGAGAGCTTGAAATATTATTCATCAAATAATTTTAGTGGTTTTTTTAGCACCCACAAAACCTTATTAGCATAGCATTTGATTTCCTAAAATATATCTAACAGTTCTGTTGCATTTTAAAGAGGATGTACAGCAGCTGAACAGCATCATGGAAAGCAGATGATTCTGTCACAAATATAACTGGTGTTATATTGTCTCAAGCACCTGCAAAACTTCATTCTTCTGAATTGCTAGCAACTGTTCTTAATTTGTTCAAAATTTAGCTTTGTAATACAAGCTTGCAAAAACAAAGCACAGAAGGATGCTTGACACAGTGTATGACATAAGGAACAGTATTTTAGAACAACCTTATTCCTACTGGGCTGCAGAACAGGAAAATTCTGAATAGAGCTATATGTATCCTCAGTTCTGACACCACAACTTCAAGCTTCGTTCTTCTTTTCCATTATATGAACTGAACACCTTTTACAAAGGCTGTGTCTGTATATATTATGTAACTTTAAATGTTACCTGTGTAAGATCATATCTTATATATATGGACACAGGTACACGTAAGTATTTTTTAAATTAAGATTGTAATATCACCAGATCTGCTCTTGGAAATCCAGGGGGACCAAAATATTTTAGCATTCAAAAATATTAATTTTGTATCATTTCAAGTATATACCAAAACAGTTTCTGATTAATACTGATGCAAATGTTTATTGTAAATATTGCATACATTATACATTCACTTAAGTTTTGTGGATTTAATCAACTTTACATTTTAGTAGCATTGAAGCCTCAGTTTGGTTTGCAGACTTGTGACCAGATGGATATGGACATGGCAAACAAGGAGCATTGGAAATGGTCTGATGCTAAAAAGCCTGAAATGTCATTTTTGAAATGCTGGAATTCTTCAGGGACCTTCCAACCTTAAAAGCTGGAATTCTGGGATGTTTCTCAAGCAGACTCTCCAAGTATGATACACTGTCACCCTCCAGTGGTTCTGCTTGTAATCCTAAGAAAGACTTTGTATATAAGTAAAGACATTGTGATTGACTGTATGGGGACACGAAGATGTCAAATGAAGAAAGAGGCTATTTTATTTTTTCAGTAATGGCTCTGAGTGTGATTGCCATGAAATTCACCTTTTAGTTAGTTCCTTGTTTATATTGTGCCATTGAAATAATTGCAAGATGTTAATCATTTTTTGTTTAAAAAACAAGCAAACAAAAAAAACCCTTTACCATATCCTTTGCTTTAAACTCAAATTACCTCTTAAAAGATCAAGGTACATTTACCTCATGTGTATATAATGTTTAATATTTTTCAGAATGTTCTCCAGGTTTGCAGTTACATGTTTCTAGAAATATGGGTATTACTAAATTTACAACTTCAGTGGTACTAAGTGTATTATCTGGTGCCCCAAAACACTTCGTTTTCTGTACTTTATTGTATTAGCAAGTTTGCTGCTTTGTCACTGTAGCACCTGCCCTTCCATAGCTGTGTGGATACTGCCTTGTAAATTTTACTTTTTTGGATGATTTGAGGATCCTGTACAGATGAGTGTCACTTTTTTAAACCTTACCAAATTGTGCATTTCCCTCCATTTCTGAAAATATGTATTGTATTTGTAGAGTATACATTTCAATGGATTGTAAATAGACAGTAGAAGAGTGGATGCTTATGTTAAGTGCTAACACTACAGTAGAAAGATTAAAGCAGTGAAAATAAATAACTTTTTTCAAAATGCGAGTTGTCTTTCAGAACAAGAAGTTGCAGGTACATACATATGGGTTTGTGTGTGATGTTCCTACCTGCTAAAATTTGGGTTTACTGTGAATTCCTTTCCTCAGAAGGAATTTCTTCTAGTACTAAAATGCTAAAAGCATTTGCTACTGCCGAGGCAATCCACCTCATCTGTGCTATGTGCGTAATGATAAAGTGCCTCCTCTTCCTTGCCTCCTACAGTAATGTTGGTATAAGAACATTGCTGGTGTCTCTCATCTCCTGGACAAAATTAGTAATGACAAATTGTTCCCTTTACACATTTATGTTTGCATAGAAACAGCATTTAGAAACAGAAATAACTTTTTCATCTGTTTAAGCAGCTCAGCACCTCAGAGCACCCAGAACTGAAAGTAAAATCATCTTGTGTTAGAGTGGATTGTTTCTGTGCAAAACTCAGTTTCAGGCTCGTGTTACATTTCTGAAGGAAAGTGGAGATTTAGACACAATAAAAATAGGACATCTTACCCTCACAGTAAGTTTAAGTTTATCCTTCAGTTTTGGCTCAGACAGAATTACCAAGAATTACTTCTTCCAACTTACTCCACAATGGAAAGCCCATAAGGTGTGCAGAGAAAGCCTAGGGCTATGTCAAAATCCTGCATTCCTTTCAAATGCTTTTACAGGAGCTATGATTATTTGGGTGAGAAGTCTCTCTCCCATAAGTGGCTAAAGGAAAGCCTTTGCTACCCCTGCAAGCAACCAAAACTCAGTAAAATCCTGAATCCCTCTGCTGCATTTACTAGTAGAGGAAATGTGTGGCCTGGAACTAGCATAGCAATGTTGCTGTCTACCAAACATAATTTTCATTAAGTAGCTTTCTCTGTTTCATGCTTTGAGGGTCTGAGCCTAACAACTGAAAATACATAAGCAGCAAACAATCATCACAAGTAACTTAAATGTGAGGATGTTTTATGATCATTTTAGAGGAGACACTAAATTTGGAAGATCTGCATACTGGTTTGGATTGCAAGTCGGCATAAAGAGTGGCAGATTTTCAGTTGGCTGTTTTGCCCAGCAAAAATTATTTTGTAGATTTTTAAGTGTGGGACTGTTGAAAGGGAGTTTTTTTAATACCCACTGCAGCCAAGCAATGAATATTTTCTGTCGGTACAACATAGCTAAAGAGTATATAAACAAACCACTTCTATGCAGTACCAAGTAAGTGCTACAATTTTCCTTTTATCAATTTTTGTGATGTTGGTAACTGATGTACAGTGACGTAGCCCGTAATTGTAGTATAGCATAAGGGTGGTCCTGGCAGAAAATAGACTCATTTTAAATAGGAAATCAGAAATTCTAAACCTCTCACTCAGTGCTTTTACTAGCTACTTTTATGTATCCAGCCAGGCCATAATGTTTTAGCTGGAACTAAAAGTGTTCATTGTTTTGCTGATGAAGGGTTACTGGACCCTCATGCTGCAAACCCCCTTACTGACATGATGGGCTGCTGGGGTTTTTTCTCATAGTTCTGTCTTGAAGTGGCTGGAGTTGTTCCCAAGTCTAGGTTGGAAAAAAAAGGCAACATTGGCACAGAATTTCCTTTGTCAACTTGCCTGGACAGCAAATATAATCCAGTACTGCTTGAGAAACCCACACCCTTAAGTCTTCCTCAGAATTTCTTGAAAATAAGATAAAAATCCCCAGTCTCTGAGGTGAAATGGTACCTGCAATCATTGCCTCTCTTTTGAGAAGACAAAAAATAAAGCCAGAGCAAATCATACTGATATGTTCCTATGGAGGATTGCAGTGTTTTTTGGTATTAAGAGTTTTCACTGGAGATGAAGAGTCAGCATCCTCAAGATGTGTTTCTAATTAGCTCAATTACAAAAATGAGATTTCCCACCTGCCAGTAGCAGAAAGTCTGTATAAGCAGTTGAAGAATTGAGCACATGATACTCGATTTTATATAATATCAAATACATTTATGTATGTTTTTAAATGAGGGGTGAAGGAGTTAGGAATATGCCTTTAAATCCAAGCAGGAATTACAGGATTCAGAGTGAAGGAAAAAAGGACAGGCAAAGGGAGAGGTTTAAGTGACCTGGAGAGGCGTAAGCATGGAAAAATAGAGGAATAAGGAGATAAAAGGGGTGGGTCATATATAAATAGTAGACCAGTGTGCCAGTCTGTCTGTGCCCAGAACAGCCTCTTCCATTATTTTTAAATCCCTTCCTGCCTGAGGGACTCAGTTCTTGGGATGCAGAGATATCTGAGCAGAGCAGCTGGGGCCAGACCACAGCGGGGGAAGTCCTGTGAGTCTGTGGTGAAGCAATGGGAAAGAGCAGAGTGAGCAGACCCAAGTGTCAGCAGCTGGAGCGTGACCATTGATCACGAGTGCCTGCATGTCCATAGAGCTGGTGGCCAGAGTGTGGGTCCAGGCACCAGCGGCTGGAGTGGGACTGCAGCTCCAGTACCAGCAGCCGGCAAGACTGGCATTGGGACAGCTGCTTGTGGGGTGTACATCTGTCCCTCTGAAGATGTGGGGGTCCTTAGTGTTGGCTATTCTGATCTATCTTTATGTTCTGGTGGCTCTGTGTCACCTGCTAACACGGACTTACAGGTACTTGTTTCGTGTGAAGATTTGTGGCTCAGTTCAGTTACTGAAATTGCTTGCCTGGCTCTTGTAGCTTGGGCAATAGAAGCTTGTACATCCAGAACTGGGCATCACTGTTTTGATTCTTGACATTGGTCATCTACCCTTAGGGACTAGAAAATATCTACGTTATTGTGGTTTTAAATTAAATATCTAAAAAGCTAGAAAGAAAAGGTAATAAGTAACAGTCTTAAGATGCTATAAAATGAGAGTTAGTGATAAATTCCAAGTTGACTCTGTGCTGTAATAGCTTGCGTATTGCTCTGGACATCCCTGGATGCTAATTTGCATTCAATCAATTTTCCCATTCCCTTCTATGCTATGAGCATGGGAAACACCTGTGTGTAGTCCCACTGTTCAAACTCTTAATTAGTACAGGAAAGGGGTAAAGAATGGCAAGAATTCTGTGATACCACAGTTGCTGTATAATTCTTATGTGTTTCTAAAAAGTGAAATCAAGCTGTGCTTTTTTTCATTATTGCCCTCCTGTGGCTTGGACTCTCTGACCTACATCTCCTTCCATGAAGAGAGTTTTTTGTTGCTGTTAACACAAGGGTCAGTGAGATTCAGTTCCTGAATCTCTCTGGACATTTCTTCCTGAAAGCAAGCTACCTTTTTCTTACCTTTTTTAAGGAAACAGCTTTGCCTATTTTTTTTTTTTTTTTTTTTTTTTTTTCAAAGATAACTCTTTTCCATGCTACATGATAGAAGGCCTTAAATTTTTGTATTGGGAGACCTGAGCCCTTACAGAGATCCTCATTTCCATCTATCCAGGTATGAAAGATCCATGGAGTGTTGGTCTCTTCACTGCAGTAGTGTTGTTGAATTACTATTTTCCACCTCTTGCAAAGGCTCCCTGCGCTGAGGCTCACATGATGGCAGGCATGTGGCCTCCTAAGCCTCGTATCATTGCTGGTAGAGCAGGTAAGCATGGTCCTTTCTCAAAAGCTCCTGAACAGTATTGAACTTCTTCCTCACTGGACACACTCAAACCCCACTGGGACACATTCCTGTGTAATCTGCTCTAGGTGACCCTGCCTTGGCAGGAGGGTTGGACTAGGAGATCTTCAGAGGTCCCTTTCAACCCTAACAATTCTGTGATTCTGTGAACTTCAAGAAAGAGATGGGAATATTGCAAAGAAATACATACTGCAACATTTCTTTTTTTAACTTCTTCAGGCTGTGTTGTCAGTATGTGCAGTATGCTCACAGCATCTCTCCTGAAGTCCAACTCATCTGGTTCTTCAATTAAAGACGATGCTCAAGAAGGAGAGGTGGATGCTTTGCTGCCTTTACTGTTGCTGTAGTTTCAGGAGGCTTGAAGTACAATACTAGGGAAACTCATATGGTAAAATTTACCTGAGAGCTTGCATACAGATAATCTCAGTGTAACTGTACAAACAGGTATGACATTTTAAAGAAAAGTTCCAGGAAAGTAAGTAACTTGTCTCTGTTCATCATTCTGCTAGTCTTTGAGTTCTAACACAAAAACAATCTTACATGGTTTAGGCTCTTGATGGTTTCTTCCTTCATAATGATGTGTTGCTGCAGCCACATTTTTGCAGTTTCATGTAGCCAGATGTGTTTTGTTGTTCCCTCTTCCAAAGATGTTGTATTCAGCAGCTGAAAATACTTTTAAACTGTTTTTAAAAGAAATAATTTATGCTAAAGGCAGTGTACTTGATACCCTTCAAATTAAAACAGGTTTTCTTTAGACCATTCGAAACCTGGATGAAGTTAAAGAAACTTATTTAATATGATGTTCAACTGATAAATGTTTAGGTGTCACTGTTTTTCTCATCATGCCACTCATTTTTAGAAGTTGAATGACTGCTTGGGGTTTTTTTCATCCAGTGGATCTCTGTTGGGAATAATTATCTTAGTATTTCTGTGTTGCATTTTGTGTGTATTTGGTGTTGTAGTATGGAGAAAGACAATTCCAGCACTCATCTTGCTCACTTGCTTACTTCACCCCTCTGTTTTAGCTAATGAAAAATTCTTTCTGCTATCATGTGTGCTGAGTCACTGGCACTCAGTTCTCCCTATCTCCCCACAGTTCCAGTTCGCTCCATGTCAAAAGCCACTCGGAAAGCTGGAGGCAGTTGGTTTGGTTTAGTTCATTTGGAAAGGTTCTTTTTCTCTTCAATTTCTTGAGGTTTTCTTGCCTTTTGTACAGCCTGGCCCTTGAAGACTTTACTGAGAAATTTTATCCAGCAGTGGGTCTCCTCCTCCTTGAAGTCCTACCATTATTGTGGATGAGGGGGGAAGAATTCTCACAGATCATTCTTGACATGAGCTCCCTTACTTGTGCAGCCCTGCACACAGAATACTTCACACGTAGTTGTCTTGCTTTTGCTTTGGCCCCTGTCTTGGGTTATGGAGCCAAAAAAATGTGTATTCTATTTCATCTGTTGAAAGCAGTTGGGGAAATGTAGGGTTTTTTTCTTTGTCTCTTGTAACTGCGGGGGGAGGGAGTGGATGCTTTCTGATAATGGCCCAGCTGTTAAAAACGGGTGGGGTAGTGTTTCTTATCTCTTTCATTGCTCATTCCCCCCCCCCCACAGGGATATCGGCTGATAATGGCCCATTAAGGCTCCCCAATCACATGACACATTCCATCATCCCAGTGTGAGATGCTCCACCCAGTGTTGGGGGAGCCCAGACTTCCTACCTGGATAAAAGGGAGCCTGAACCCCCCAGAGAGTCAGTCCTACACTGGATTCCTCAGAGGAAGACTGGACTCATCTCGCCATCACTGGACTTTTCTACAGGATCATCCCTACTCCACAGAGCTGCATCTGTTACTCCAGAAGGATTCATCTGGACTGCTTC
>VZUI01021552.1:0-86912 GCA_013401135.1 Cettia cetti
AGCAGCAGCAGCAGCAGCAGCAGCAGCAGCAGCAGCAGCAGCAGCAGCAGCAGCAGCAGCAGCAGCAGCAGGCAGGCCGGAGCCAGGAGCCAGAGAGCAACTGCCCCCCACCCCTTCCTTTCCTGCCTTGGACAAGCACCCATAAGCACCCAGCAATTAGTTCCCTTGGCAACCCAATGGGGAAAAATTCCACAAACAAAAAAAAAAAACACCAAAAAACAAATTCAACCCCCAACAGCATAGTATAGAATTTAAACACATGCATGAGAGTAGAATTGTTTTAGACCAATACCAGGATGGTCAAGCCTGCATTTTGTTTGTTTGCTCAGTATTTATATCACCTTGGCTGTCTCTTTATTGCCTCTGAGGACTGTAGACACACTTTATCTTAAAGATGCTGGTAGAGTGATTCCTCTGATTTCACCTCTGTTGAATTCCAGTGTATGGGGTTTGAGTTTAAGAAATTCTTTCCCAATCAAAGGTATGGGTTGGTTGTTGTTTAACATTTTTTTTCCTCCTGTTGTTTAGGAAAAGCTGGTTTTGATCAATAGCCAAACATTCAATCTCCAACATTCTCAGTAAAACGGGAAACCAGCTGCACCAGTGGTCATACTAGATATAGTTTTGCAAATCTCCTCGTGATTTTCTCACTGTAGTTTTAATCATGTTTTTTTCCTTAAATATCTTCTATTCCCCTGGCAAATGTTTTTGGAAATGCATATTTTTTAAATCAAAATTTAAATTAACAAGAGGCTTTTCCTCCTCAAACTTGCCACTGCAATATCTGCAGACAATTATTAATTACCTCTTTTTCAGACATGTATTTGCCTGTCTGTCTTTCCAAAGACACAATTCTGATGCTTCCCAAACCAGAGGCAGGAAGAGAGAACAGTCAATTCCCATCACAGATGACTTTTAAAATCGACATTTCTGTTTTAATTCCAAACTGCATTGAAAGATAATTGCTAAGCTCTCCACAGAACAGCAATCTGAAAAATGTTGGCTTGCTGATTTCAACAAATTAAGATGGGGGAAGATAAGGAAATGGTGTCTTCCAATTTCAAAAGCCTCTGGGTTTGCCATAGAAGCTGGGGCTTGTTTGTTCCTTCCCTTTCAGCCCATGCAGTAGGATGGCAGGAGAGGGAGAGGAGCATCTGAGATTCTTTGATTTCTAGACAACTGGGGGCAAGGAATCTGAAAATTCTGGACACTCCTTCTCTGGAGGGCTGCCAGGATCTGTTGGGCTCCTATTCCTGACTCTGAAAGAAAACAAAATCTGCTAAAGAGGCTGACTGAGGCCAAGACACTGGAAGCACTCCCCAAAGTCTGTCTGTTGAACTTAGGAGAATCTTAATGAGTTAATCAGGAAGAGTTCCAGCAGGATCCCTAGGGAAAAGTGCCCCTTGACTTTGATTTAAAGTGTATTCATTAAAAGTTAACTAACAACTACAACAGTAGATGAGGGAAAGCAAGCATAACAGTAGCTGAAATTCCCAGGGAACACTGGCAGCAGTGACTGGCTGCAAAGTCAGATGCAGCTAACCCAAGATTTCTTACGGAATTTCTGCCCTTTGGTGTCTCACAGTGACATCACATCTGTACCAGCTTTAAACTAAACTGACCCCCTTCCTTAGTTTTTCAGCTACAGCTTGTCCTGATCTTCTTATTCCTAAGCTCTGAAATGCTTTCAGAGTCAGCTGACAGTTCTCCACAGAACACACTGACTACAGCAGCTGAAGACCAATGTGAATCGTGACGTGTCTGAACTGAACTGCAGTGTTGGCCTAAACCCTTTTTTTCCAGACACTTTGGACATAGATAGAAGATACTGTCAAAAAGCAGGGAATGTTTGTTGAAAAAACTAACCAAAACTGTGCAGTTTCAAAAAACCCAAACCAAGCCCTTTTCAACAATTTTGCGGTTTTCTTAAGTCATCCTTTTTCTTTCTCTTCATATAGCCTTGTCTTCTTCCTCTGTCTTTGCCTACTGGTCTTGAAGACTTGAAAAATCAAGATGTATGTCATCATTTATGTGGGAGCAGTTTGCTGTCTTGGTTCAAGACATGACTGAGCATGCATTTTGAAGAGGCCAAACAAATCACCTTTTCTGTTTGTGAAAAGCAAAAAGTTTCCACTTAGAATGGCACATGACATTCATTTGCATCCACTTTACTGAAGCTTCTTAACACTGAAAGTCATTTTGATAAATCTTAAGATAATCTAAAATAATCAGGCATGTTCTAGTATCAAGTGATAGTTAATTTGGTGAATTTTAGTAATCATCCACTTTGCAGGTGTTTTAGATGGAAGAAAACCTGTGCTGCAACACTGTTCACAAGCAGTGAATAAACACTGGATAAACAGAAGAAGAAAAGCCTGTTGAAGTAGAAAACTGGAAATGTAGGAAAGAGTAAAGGCAAAAAAACCTCAGCCCTGGACAAGGTAAAATCTTATGAGTCCTCTTCTTTCATAAAATAAATCTTTAATCCTTGGTGTGACTTCTGCAATGACCACCTCTGCTTCTGTCAAAAATGAAAGGCATGTAACTTCTGCAACTTGATAGCATCCTGTGCTTCTTGTCTCTTCTGCAAAGGTCAAAGTACCCTTCTCTCCAATAAAGTGAATCTTTTAACTTGTGGCATCAGTGATTCAGAATCTGCTCTCAAATTTCTCTATCATTATCTCTGTTACGCCCTGTTGTAAATCACTGATTGTGATTTCTTGCCAGCAACAGTGGCACAACAGGAGTGGGGTAATTGTCATGTTCATAGTCATGACCCTTCAGCATGATGAGTTACAAGAGCATATCTACTTGTGGGATGTGCACTTTACTGTTGACTTTGGAGCAAACTTTCTGTCACCTAAAGGTAGATGTTCACTTTATCTCAGCTCCGAGTATATATTTAGGCAAATCTTATTGGCCACACTCCACCAAAGCTGTCCTTGTTTGCTGTGGGGGTACAAAGCTAATTCCTGGCAGCACAGTAATGGGAAATACTTAACAAAGCTATTTATTCAGGTGGAATTATTTTGAAATAACTATCACTTATGTACATTAAAGTTGATGTAAATAGAGACGTCTTACTATCCCAAATATTGTGCTACCCAAGTTGATCTAGCTCATGGGACAACTGCATAAACTGGCAAAGTGAAGCTGTTTGTCACAGGTAATTTAATTCTGTAATTATGTTTTCCTTCTTCCTATATTCCTGTAGGGCAAGAATTTGTTCTGGTTCAGAGGAGATTCATAAGAAAGTGAAAAGAACACTTAACTTCCCAATTACTAAAACAGAAAAGAAGAAAAGAAACAAAATTAACGAACCCAAAAAGAATCTTCAGAAGGAAAAAAGTGCTTGTTAAAATAGGCAATGAGGTAGATTCTGCTTTTAGCTGTGAATAATAGAAGGGCAGTGCCTGGTTTTCACTGCTTTTGTTGCAATGACAGCTGGGCTTCACTTGTACATGCTGGAGATAAGACACTTCCACATGGTCATACCAAGTTCAACAACTGGCTCAAAAGCACAAGTAATGATGCAAACATCTGCTGTGCCAGGGACAGAGTAATGTAACTGAAACCTGCTTAATTCTGGTTGTATTTTTGTAAGAGAAGGTGTGAGTTTGCAGCCTTTTATCAGCTGGGTTACTACTGTCCAGTTACAAAAAGCTCTTTTTTGTGTGCGTATTTGTAAGCATTCTGACTTAGCCCGTCCATGTTTTTAAGGGAAGAAGGAGAAAGGTGAAATGCATTTGGCTTCAAATGATGCCAGTTTTATTGGATGAACTCCACCCTAATGAGGCATAGCCATGCAATTTTGCAGAGTGAGTTTGTGGTTCAAAAATGTCCACAAAACATCTTCACACCCCACCAATTTTTGTTATGCCAAGGGTCTTTTCAAGTGCTTTACAACAAACTTGAGGACTGTAGGAAAAGGCCCAAGAAGCAAAGGATAATGTGCCACAGACAGAGGGGCAGAAAGCATGGCAAGGGTATCAACAAGTCTGCAGGTTTCTGCTATGGCAAGGAATTTGTTAAAGTCACAGTCAGTTTGCATCCCTTTGTTCTCCTGCCAGCATTGTTTAGCTGCTCTCACAAGACAGACTGTCCATGCTTGGTGTAACCCTTCTCTGTGTCTTCTCCAGAACTGCTTTCTGCTCGAGTGTGAGAGCACAAATCATACACTGTGTTCTGGGGGAAGCACCACAGAGACTTTCATACTTGCATTGCTGCTTCCCTGCTTCTACTAGGGAAATACTGTCTAAGGCATGTTCTCCTTTTCTGTGAGTGGTTGAAGATTTATTTCTTGTTTACTTCAATCATCTTTTGCATGTTCCAGCTCATTTCACTTTTGACAAAACTGGCCTTAATCCTATACATCTCTACTCAAAAGCTATCTTTGTTAACCAAGATTGTTTACTAGTTCTGACTCCTAAGAACCTCTCTGAAGTGGTTATTTTTTCCCCATTTATTCAGGTCTAAAGTGCTTCCCAGTAAGATTTTTTTCTTGCTGGCAATAATATACATTGGGATAGTTTTTTTATCTTTGATTTAGATCTATTTCAATCTTCCTCCAAAGTCTTCCAGCTCTTCAGTCCAGGTGAATTTGCTAGTGAGTTTCCTTAGTCTGACGGTTTGCCCTTTGCTTGTGTTTGTTATTCTGTCCATGGAAATGGAAACAGTTGCTGAGTACTCAGCCCAATGCAGTTTTCTATGACCAGTTCTTTTTAAATGTCTTCATTACTTACTAATTTGAGGTTGTCTCTTTCTGTCTCAGTGACCACTGAGAAGGAATCTGGCAGCTATCACACACATGGCTAGCTGGGCCAAAGTTTATTATTAGAAGCATTTGTTTCCCAAATAGTATCTGGGAAGTTAAAATTGGCCATGGCACAATTCCCAGTAGTGCTTCTATAATAACATATCAGTGACAGACCTTTTCTTGCACCATTATATTTTAGCTGCAGACAAGAAAGGCCAGGTTTCAATAATGTGTCCAAATCAAAAACAACCACTCCCTAAAAAAAACAGAGGCTGTGAGCAGGTGGCTTGGTCTGCTGGAAGTGGAGCTTCCTGTTTCCATACAATGGGGAACTTTATGATGAATTAAATGATGGTGAGTTAACTGACACGGCTTTTAATAAATTGCAATGATCAGTTGATGTTTTCCATTTGCATGATGAAATGGATAAACATTGAAATAGAAGGAGTATTGTACTAAGATTGCACGTGGCTTGGATATTGGCCTATTGATCATATCCACTTGGGTCAGGTCTAGCTTCCATTTGGAACAGGAGCAGAGCAGTGAAAAAGTCTGATCCATGAGCTATTGTTCTCCTGAGTCACAGAGACTAAGCCAGCCTTTTCTGCCACAGGATTGCTCTGTTCAGCTTGGAAAGACATGAAGGGAGGATTCTTTCTCCCGTGCCACCAGCCCAGTTTTGTGTGGGTTCCTACTGATTCTTCCAAACTGTGGCAAGTGACCATTTGCTCACTAGCCGTGGGCATTACCTGGCAGGAGTTGTAAGCGGGTAAGTCAGTCATGGAAAGAAATGCATTTACAATTTTCCCACGTTCTGCCTACATCTAAGAATTTGAGTGCAACTTGAAGTCTTAAAAGTAAGAAACATGGAAAGCACTCTTCTCAGCATGTGTCTGTGTCTCATTGAAATTAGAATTCTGTTCACATATGACAAGGCTTTTAGCAGTTTGTCATAACATTTCTGACTTACAGAGGCTCACCTAACGTCTCTCTCTCCTTTTCTCTGGAATCTAATCATAGCTATCTGCGTTGCTTTTATATCCCTGTTTTGTGTACTGACTTGCTATATCATATTTTCAAGTAAAGACCAGTCTGAAGAGTACCTGCCAGAAAAACTGTGCACCTGTTCCCAGATCTTTGGCAGCAAAGCAGTAAAGAAACCCAGACCAGTTAACACTGGCCAAAGAAGTGGGCCAAAAGTTTGAAATGCAAAGGTTATATGTCTCAGAGCTGCAGTAGCTGCCTGAGCACTTGTAATAATGACTTGGCTGTACAGGTGAAGCCAGCAGGACCCAGGACAAAAACTTGGGGGTTGGAAGGCCAGAATCAGAGGCTGTGCTATGGGGAACCAGTGGGAAAAAAACATGGAAGACTTTTTCATAAAATGCACAGAGAAAGAGACTGGGCATTAAGCTGTGCTCTAAATGGCAAAGGCGTCTTACATGCAGGCCTCTCCTTGGAAAGGAGACAAGGAGAGTGAGTCCTGGCATGGTACTGTAGGACTGACAGAGCTATCATAAAAGGGCAAGGATTTCATCTTCCAGAGGCAGCTTACGTCAGTCATCTGAGCACACAGGCCAAGTGGGTAGGGACCCGGAGCCACAGGATCAAGGACTTCTTGTTCTCTCTGAGCTCAGTGCCCTCCTGCATTTGGCACTGGGGCTGTGACCTAGGAGCAGTCTGCAAGTAAATTTCCCACCACCCTGCCACCTCCCTCAGCTGGTTATCTCTCCCATGCACCCCTCCACATCTCTCCTTTTCCCAGATTTCCCTTGTGCCAGGTGCCACAGCTGACATGCTCTGGGAACAGCAGTCCACTGTATGCCTGCAAGCTACAGGGAGGAAGGAGACTGCTGTGTCCCAGGCAGATGGGTAGGAGAACTGGATCTTGAGAGGTTTGTCTCCTGCCAGGGGAGGAAGCAGCAGCTCTTGCCTGCTTTGCTGCTTTCGGTGCCATGAAGCTTCAGTTTGGGTTACCCCTGGACAGGCATCGAGGTGGAGTCACGCAGTATACTGACATCCATTGGGAAGATGAAGGGACAGTGGAGAACTTGAGTTCCATATGACTCTGTACTTATATGGAAACGAGAACAAGTGGTGGGGTGGAACCTGAGATTCAGTGTTGCTCTTGACCTGGTGAAAACCACAAGCTGCTCAGGACACATTTTCTGTAATTTTTTCAAACCCTTTTTTCTTTTCCTTTCCACTGGTTTGTTTGCAATGCTTTTTAAGTGGGTGTGCTTTGACCTATTTCTTCCTCGGCATATGCCTAATGAAGCAGAAGAATGCCTAGTGCCTATTAGATAATGTATTTCTTTATGGGTTTGTAGATGCTCACATATAAACACATGCATTAAAGGCTTCATTTTGGTTGGCAAACAGCACTTCCTAATGTGCTCATCAGCCCAGATTGCATTTTACTCGAGTAAAAAATAAATGGAGGCTGTCAGCCTACTTGGGTTACCTCCAAGACATTTCCTGCCATCATGTTTTGTTTGCTGGTGTCCTGTCTCCCAAATTGAGTAGAGGAGCACTGCACAGCCCAGGGCAGGAGAAAGCACTCTGCAATTCCCACAAAAGGCAGGCCCTGGGGACTGAGAAAGCAGTCACAGCCTAATGTAGTTCTTTGGTTGACCAGGTCTTGAAAAAGTGACCTCAAACCAGGTGGGAGTTGCACGCTGTGAGCTCACGACAAACACTGTGGGTTTGATGAGATGTGCTACAACCAGGCTTTTTAAAGCTCGTGGGACAGGCTTCAGCAAGTTGTCTCCTGGCGAAGAGTCTCTGAAAAAAAAAAAATCGTGCAACCACAGATTGATGACTAAAACTATGTAAGGACTGGTGCTGACTACAACTGGAACTGTAAGTGCAGTGAAGAGCACCTGGGGGCAGCCCCGAGCACCTAGGCAAGGGAACTGAGAGAACCTGTATGAAACAGACTTGTGCTGAGACACGTTTTGGAGCTCAATAGCAGAGATTTGGGCATGTGTGGGACTCAGGGCAGTTCTCCTGGTGTGACACAAAGATTAGGATCAGGCTGTGATGGTAGGCAGTAAAGATAGAAGATGGGCAGAGAAGGGGTCCCAGAATCACAGAATATTCTGAGTTGGAAGGGACCCACAAGGATGTTGTGACAGTCTGTATTTCTATAAATGCACTCATCTCCCAAAGTAATTATGAAGGGTGACAGTTCTGTTGCATTTTAGTTCTAAGACCAGAAGTGTATGATAGATATGGTGCATTGCCTATACACAGCTTGATTAGTCATCTTTTGTGTTGGATTGATGGGGAAATCACTTCTGTGCTGCTGCAACTTCCATTCTCTTTATTCCTTCTTCTCTCCAGTTTTGATTTTCCCATGTTCAACAGTTTTCCCTTCCATTTCCTGTAATTTTCTTCTTTATTTTCCTCTGATTTTGCAAGCTGGGATAGAGCTAACAACATTTTCTTAGTTTAGTAAAGGCACAGGAGGTACATGGTTTCTCCTGGAACTAAAATATGACTATATCTTATTCAGATTTAATTTAGTTATTGCTTTACATTTAAAGGTTTATGGGGGTTTATGCTTGGTTTGGGGAGAGGTTAGTGTCTCAGGAGTATTGATTTTCAACTGAAAGAGCAAATCTGTCGACTTTTTGGTCACATGCATTGTATTTGCTTGCAGGAGCATTCGTTTGACTTCCTGCTAGTCATCCATTTCAAAAGCATTTTGAAAGATTCTTATTGTTGCCAAACCATTTGTTTGCAACAGACTATATCCCAATGATTCCTTATATTTTCCTTGTACTTTGTGCCTAAAAATTCACTGGGTTGCAGATTAATTTCTTGCTTGTACAGATTATTTGGAAAACAACTAGAAACTAAACTTTTTTTGCACTATATTAATTATTCAAATTGCCATTTGAATCATTGGATTTAGTTCAACATATTTAGGGGACAACAAACACCAGCTTTCATTCTGTTGCTGGTGTGGGACAGCTACAATTGCCAGAAGAAACCAAAGTGAAGTTACATTACTACAGGTTAGATTATTACATTACTTGACCAATATAGTGCAGTTTACTCCAGATAAAGGTGTATGCAGCTACCTTAGATGCAATTCTTTGTATTTCTTACACACACTGCCTTTAATGGAAGGGAATAGAACTGAGGGAACTGTAACTCCTACGGACTTTGGGCTGCAATTATCAACACTCAGCTCTTCCTAGAGTTAGATGCCTCGTGCAAGACTCGGAGAAAATTGGCAAACACTTAACTTGCAGTCAGCTGTAGAATCAAATGACTTCTAAGTCAACACATGGCACCACCACAGGAATGAACATTGCATGTGTCTAGCTCACTTCAGAGGTGCACCAGTAACTTGTGCTGGCCTCTGAGCTGTGCCTCAGTCCTGCCCACAGCACATTCGTGTTCTCCCTCCTGTGCCCTTCACCCTGCCCGGAGATCCCTGTTGGACTGATACCAATACCCACCTTAGCCAGTGTGAAATAAGCTCATGCCTATGAACTCATGCACAAAAGATGCAGCTGCAGCACACACATCCTGTCTGGAACAGAGGCAGGAACAGCATCCATTTCCTCAAGGTTTCCTATACTCTTCTGTGGTGAATAGTCCCAACATCTTGTTCTGCAAAAATCTGGCACATCCTGAAAGTCCATCCTGTATCCTAAAAAAGACAAGACCTTACAAAATAAAGCAAGGCCAGAACAAAATAATACTGGACTACATAATCTAAGAATGTCCTGAAACATATGAGCAGGGGGACTGACATGAAGTCACAAAATCAAATCAGTCTTCTAATATATCCTAATTCTGACTCCTTAATGATTTTTTATAACTGGTTATGTGCCTATGATACCTAGGTGAACTGAAGGGTAAGGACTGAAAAGCTGACAGCTAATGGGAAAGAGATATAGCAGAGTTAAATAAAGTAACTTTAGAAGGCACATAATTTAGCCAAATACTTGCAAAAAGCTTGGTTTTGGAAATGGCAGGATGTGAAGGGTGAAGACCTGAGGAATCTCTTGGGAGAGAGGGAAAAGTAGTAAGGTATTTTCAGCTCAAGAGAAGACAAATTACAGAGTATTGAACTTTGGTTCTCAGCCCAGAACACATTGAAAGTCATCTCCGCAGGCTAAAGACTGGAATAGCCCCTGGAGAATAGACAAAATTTCCCAGCTTTCAATCTTATTTTTATTATGTGTACACATAGGCTGTAGAAAACTGCTGCTGAGACCAGAATCCACCTCTGGTCATTCCCAATGACAGCCATCTGAAAACAGGAGCTGCTTTTCCAATCAAGGAAGCATCTTGTTCTGACACAAGACAATTTTCAGATAGGAAGTGGTCAGGATCATAGAGATAGAAACAGGAGAGGACAATTTAATTATTAACAATCCCTCAGATGTCTTCTAGCATGATACACTCCTCTGGGCAAAATACAGCATTGATACAGCACAGAATTCCAAACAAACTCATTTTTAAATCCTCTTTATCAGAGGCAGAATTATTTAATAACTTTCTTTTGAAATAGCAAGGTCCAGCCCCAAACGGTTGGGTGCCGAGGCAGGGAGAGATTTTCCAGGAGCCCTGCGTTGGGTGGTATTTCATTTTGCTCCTGGCAGCAGCTCCTCAGGGAGTAGTTCTTCTCTTGACGGCTTTCCCTGGGGTTTCATGGCAGGGGGGCAAATATACTTGGGGAGGGAGAATCCTGCCCCTGCAGGATCCCAACCCTCTCGACGCACACACGGTGACGATTAGTTTCTTCATTAGATGGTAATGCCTGGAGGCTGGGGGGTGCGTCGCTGCCCCCCGCTTTGCGGGTCTCGCACCCCCTCCCGGCCTGTCGGGGCGGGGAAGAGGCTCCCGCCGCCGGCCCCAGGAGGGGGAGGAGAAGGAAGAAGAACAGTGTCTGTCTGGGGCTCCGCAGAGAAGCCGCTTAGAAAAGACAGGTTCTCTTCTGAGGAAGCGGCAGCACCGCTTTATTTCTCTTCACGTGTCTCCTCTCCCTGGTGGGCTTTGCTATAAACGGAGGAAGAATTTCAGCAGGCTCAAGCTAAATAACATTTCTGACTACACAACGTGCTTCCTCCTGTCAGCTGAACGAGCCCTCGTCTAAGAAACCTGTCGTAAGCACCACCATGCAGGAGCCGCGCTGGACCCGCTAGAGGCTGCAGCAACAGCCTGGGCGGCTCTGAGCAGAAACGACGAGTTCTGTCCTCTTCCCTGCGATGATTTAAAGATAAAATAAACTGCTCTGTTGACAAACGGTAAGTGAACACCCCTGCTTTATCGAGTATAGCTCTGTAAACCCTTGCACAGGCTGAGTGGATCTTGTGGATGGTGCCTGAGCCCCTAGGACTGGGTGCGCTGAAGTGCTTGTTGCCGAGTTTGCCGGCGTCTCTGCCGCGGGACATGGGACGGTTGTCGGCAGACGTTCCACGGTTGGACACGACGGATCTCGGGGGTCTTTTCCAACCTTAACCGTTCCATCATCTTCTTGAGTCATTTTAGACGGGAAGGCTTCTAGCTTTAACCTCACGTAGAGTTTGTATGCCTGCTTCCAATTTTAAAATTTCCTTCAGGTGAATGCTGATGGCAGCAGCAGTCAAAAACATTGTTATTCAATGTAAATTACCGCGTATTCAAAGGCAGAGCTGGCTATTTCAATGCATCAGCATGCGCCTCAGTGAAAGTATTCAAGGAATTAAACTGAATTTCCAGAGGGATGGAGCCTGCCTCTACAAGCCTCCTTTGAAGAGAGCACAGTTTTAATCGGTTTTGAGAGCTGGTGAGATGAGACGTCCCAGACCTTTCCCAGAGATTCCTGGGAATTTCACGGGGAAAAAAATCTTAACGCGGCGGTGTAGCCGGGAGTCGGTTCCCGGTGGGCTGAGCCCGACAGAAACCGGAGTGCCGACGCCCCCCGCTTTCCCGGCGGCGCTTGGATGCGCCTGATGCCGCAGGCGGGCGGCCGGCGCCGGGGAGCGGGAGAGAGGCCGGGCTGAGGCGCTGCCGGGGTCCGCATGCGGGGCCGGCTGTCGCCCCCGGCGGTCGGCGGGGAGCACGGGAGGGTCCGGCGGGCAGCCGGGCGCCTCCGCACACAGGTAGGCGGCTCCGGGGCCGGGGGGGCGGGGGGCCGTGAGGGAGGGAAGGGGCCGCCCGAATTCCCGCGGCCGCTGCTGGTGGGCGCGGGGCGGGGGAGCCGCCCGCCTTCCCCCGGCCTCCCGGAGCAGCTCCGCTCTCAGGCCGGGGCGGAGCCGCCTCGGGGCCGCCCGCGGGCGGTGAGTCGCGGCGGGCGGGCGGGAGGCGAGCGCGGGAAGGGGGATGGGGAGATAGGGGGTAAGGGGCGGCGGGGCCCGGGGCTCTGGGGGCGGGCAGAGCAGAGCAGGGCTGGCGGGCAGTGGGCTCATGCGGGCGGGACAGCCCCGCGCAGGGGGAGCCTCCCGGTGGAGCTGACGGCGGCCCGTAAGTAAAATTAGAGGAGAGATTCGTGGCTTCTGCTGAATTCCTTGGGTCGGGTAATCCCACCGTTCTGCCATGGCTGCCGGTCAGGCAGGTTCGGATAAAGGATTGCTTCTGGCGAGGGTACCGAAAGGGAACTGCTCCTTGAAAATGCCGAAGGCCTGGGGGAAGGAACAATGGCTCTGTGGGTAGACTCTGCCTTAAGCTATGCAAATCTATCATTTGCATTTTAGGAAAGAAACAAACGCTGAAAGTTTTATGTCCGCTGCTTTTTTGCCTTTTTTTTTTTTTTTTTTTTTTTTTTTTTTTTTTTTTTTTTTCGGATGATTATTATTTGGCAGCGGGGGTGGTGTTTCTGTTCTAGTTGGAGCAAGCGGTGAGATCAATCCTGCTGTTCTTTCTCAAATTAAAATTTCCAGGGAGAGCGGGTGATCTATTGAGATTTGTGCTTGTGTTGTTACCCAGCTGAAACTTTCTATCTTGTTTTCTTCAGTTTTTGTCTCTCTTCACCCACTTTTTACTGAGTTATTTTTGCATAGTGTGATTGCAGAACTATTAAGAATGAACTTCGTGATGGGATAGGATTACTTATTTTAACCTGGTAATTCAGCTGAACTGTGTGAAAACGTTATAGAAAAAAATATGAAAATTTTCTAGATAAAAGGTATATATAAAACTTTTTCTTTTTTTTTTTTTTTTTTTTTTTTTTTTTTTTGTGGAGAATGCCATGGTATTAGACTGGTCATTCCTAAACTGAAAGAACTAAATTCGGAGAGGTATTGAAGGAAAGGGAAATGTGCACGGAGCAGTTTTCTGCCCATCAACATGCTTGTCTGACTAGGTATCAGAGGTGCTATTTCTGAAACTAAAATAACTCGCCTTGCTCTTCACCAGATGTAGCTGTGGTTTTTATTTCACCTAAATAAATCTGCTTACCTTTTTTTTTTGCCGATCTGATATCGTACCTGCTCCTTTAGCTCATTTGTCTCTGCTGGACTGAAGCAGTCCATTAAGTTACATTTTAGGCTTATGGCTGTTATTAAGGCAGCAGAATTAAAGGTGGCTAAGTCTCAGATCACCCTGAAGGTCATATTGGCTTTAGCAGACTTCTTCTGCTTGTGGGGTGTATGAATCATCTCCTGAGGCTCATGAGTTGCCCATTGTCCTTATCCCTCCCTGTTGAAAGGTAGGAGGAAAAGTTCTCTCTAGAAGCAGTTGCCAGTCAGGAATGTGCCCGTGGGGGCAGCTGCAGTATTCGATTGAGACACTAGAACCTGAAAGCTGACAGATCACCAGTACCTGAGTCCTGAGTTATAAGGGGACTCAGGTCCCTTTATAACTTGGAACAGCTGGGGAAACAGGTGAGGTACAGTGCTTTGACTAGAACAAGGTGTTGGACAAGACATTATGTTGATATGTGCTGTGTGTGCTGCTAAATAGTGGCTTTAGCAATTACTCTGAAGAGGGAAATACCATAGGTGATGTGGTGACAGATCTCCGCAGTGGGAAGTGCTTGAGATGCTTCTCCATCACCTCCTCATCAAGACTTTGATAGCTTACAAGCAGAGGCAGCTTTAGAAGATTTTTGATGATTGCTTTCTTCCTTAGGTGTTCATTTTTGGATAGAAGCTGTTATGATAGCTTATTTGTGCCATTAGCACTTTTATCTTGGGCTTATTTTCTTTGTGGGTTTCTGAGCATGCTGTGATTAGTGTCTCTTGGTAAAAATTTGATTTGTTTTCCCAAGACAGGTTTGGAAAAGTTAGCATAAACCTGCTTTGGCTGATTTGTGGTTTTGTTCTTGTGTGTTGCTTCATATGCTCCTGGGTGTTGATTCAAGTACCCTGGCCTGGAAGAGGATGCAGTCATGGATCACTTGGAGATAAAACTTGCAAGACCACTATGAGTCTCCATGAGTATGTCTACACTATTGACTTACTTAAAAAGGATTTTGAGGAAAGACTCTTGGTTTTGTTTGGTTTTTTTCTTTCCTCCGCGGTATAGCTTGAGCTGTAGCACAGGACCTTCATTTGTCTTTGTACATTAAGGTTATTTTACTTATAAGCATAAAAGGTTGGTTTTGCTTCATTTATGATGTGAGGTACTCTGCCTTGGTTCCCTAGTTAAATGCATTTTAGGAATGGACTCAAGACTTCTTGAAGTACCTATTTTTATAGACAACTTTCCCTATAGATGTTTGCACTGTTTCAACTAAATCAGTTGAAGTGTGCGCTGGATGTTGATGAGGAGTTCAGTTTTAAAGCTAATTTGTCATTCATTTGAATAATTTATTCATCAATTTCTCTAGCCTTACAGGTAAGCTATAGAATAATAATGAGTAACTAACTTATGGGGTAACTGAATGTACAGAATTTTTTCCTTCTTCAGAGTCTCTATTTTCTATTTACTCAAAGACCAGAGGCTTTGTAGCAGAATAAACCCTCCTCTGAACCTCCTCTTTAATCCAGTTTCTTCTACATTTGCTGTTACATACGGTTGCTTGCTACCTATTCACACCCCTCAAGGGAAATGAAAATAATACTACTTGTACATGCTATTTGCTGAGTGAATTTCCTAAAGCTTAAATCTTTCTTTTATCTTCCTTCTACAGAAGAGCTTAAAACCTCAGCTTTTCTTGATGTATATTGAGGTCTAGAGGAAAACAGGATGTGCATGCTGTAGTGTATTAATCACTGATACCAGTAGCAGTATTAGTATAGAAAGGCTGAAAAGTGAGGGGCAGTATTAGCTAGTGTGGGCTGTGAAGCAAAAACATGCAGTGTTACCACCTTTTGAAAAATGGGTTGAAAAAATGCAGGTACAGAATGTGGTAAAATACTCTTCAGTGTTACTTCTTGCTGTGTTCTGTACCTGTCATTTTAAAATATCATGTCCTTTTTAAGTTAATTATTTCTCAGGTGGATTGGGTCTTCAGCCTTCCAGGCTTGGTAGTTCTTTGGTCTTGATGGCAAAAGTGAATCCTGTGAGGAAGATCCTTTACGGCACTGTTACTGAGTGAGCAAATTGTGAGTGTCCCTGGATAATGCCAGAGGTTATGTGGAAAGTGTTTATTACCTCTGCTCCCAACCCTGCAGCAGCAGTAAAACTGGAGTATGGAGTGCCAGGACTGTTTTTTACATTCTAGTATAAATGGAGAGCCAGGAAGAGTAAGGTAAAAAAATGGAACACCCTCCACTTGCCCTGACTGAGAAGGGAAGGCTGAAAAACCTACAGAGCCAGTTGGTCTTTCTCTCCTGATAGGAGCACCAGAGTGGAGTAATCTAGGAACTGGTTTTAAGAGCAGGCAGGAGTGAAGTGATAGTCTGTCTTAATCACTGAAGCTCTTAACATCTGTTGGTTTACGTGCAAGTTTCCATTTCCTGAGCTGTAGAGTTGCTTGCTTTTGGCCCACTAACTAGTAGGAAACTTTATTTGTGAGGTGTGTGGCTAGCAGATTTCCACAGATTCTTCAGCTCAATTGTAAAAGAATAGTTTTAGCCCTTGTTGTGAGTTCAGGTCAGAAACGCTAAAATAAGGATCTGCTGCAGAGCTCAGAGTTCTGTGTTAGACTGGATCTACAGGCTGACATTTGCATGGCAGTGGTATCCAGATGCAGCTTGTTTTCCCTGCTTTGTGGAGTCCTGAGGCCAGCAGTGAAATGAGAATCGTGTGAGGGGCATGAGCTTACCCAGAGCCTTAGCAGAGGTGGGCAGAGGAAATGTGATGGCCATCTAATAGTCAATAGGGATTGTGTGTGTGTGTATGTATAAAATACAAATTGCATCACACGTGGGAGGACAGGAGAAGTCCCTTTCTCAGGGTAAGAAAGAAATTGAAGTTCCGTTTTTGCCAGAATATTTGGTTTTTTCCTTTTCCTCATGTAATTGTAGGTTAACATAGCTCCCTCCTGGGCAGGTAATTTTTGGAGGTGGGTTGTGCTGACAGTTTTTTGCCTACAGGGGGATGTGTGTGTGTGGAGGGGAATTGACCTCTTTTGGAACAGGGGCATCCAAGCACAATGCAAAGGAAGAACCTGTGGGTTTTTCTCACTGCAGTGAAGAGACAGGAATATGTTTGCTGCCCAGGAGCTGTTGGTGAATGAATGTTGTTCATCATTTGCCAGTTAAAATAGATGTTTCCTGGTTCTTGGAAGTTACAGAACCTGCCAGTCTTGTATCACCCACCAGTGTCACATCTGAGCACCCCAGAAACATCCTCTCTACCTCTGCAGTGCTTTGAGTAGTCTGAAGTTGATGTGGGACTGAGACCAGGAGGAGGTTAGTGGTGTAGATGGGAGATAGGTTGTAAGGTTTGTTTGAACACATTTGCACAAGATTAAATGGAGCTATAATATTAAATCCACTTGGTGAAGCATGGGAACAAGTTAGGATTTGTCCAGATTGCTGAATGTGCACAAGGCTTGCTGGCATGTGGTAGCTAGTCTTGATCATGCCCCTTGTGTAGACAAGTTATTGCCTTCTCATTTCATATCTGGGAAAAGCCTGGGTTTGATTTTTTTTTTCCCTGCAGGAAACTGTTAAAATTATGCCTAGCTTTGCTTGCCCAAATGTTTTGCAGTATTTAATAAGGCAGGGTGATGCTTGTCTCACCTGAGAAGCTGGAGTGCTCTATAAGCCTGTCCATCACCCCCTCCCGGTTTTATCACCACCCATGGCAGTTTTAATTTTCCATTCTCAGTTGAGATGTGTTGGTATGGGTGGACAAGGGGAATGAAACACAAAATGGCCATGAAATGTTGTCCCTAAGTAATCATCTCCTGCTGTCACTGCTGAAGATAGAACTGGGCTAGATGGACACTGGTCTGACATAGCAGAGTGTTTCTTGTGCTTTCGTTGCTCACCTTTTGCTGTGGAGCTCAGGCCAGGTGCATAAACCGGGTTTTGAGTAGCCAGGTGATTAAAATGCTGGTTAGTGTACATACCATTAGTACAGTTGCTCAAGAGTGACTGCCTTTTCTTGCAGTACGTGTCAAGGAAATGCTTTATTTTCATTGAACCTATTTGAATGGGGCATAGTTACTTTCATTCTGTGCTAATGGCACACTGTGATTTATTTTTGACTTGGGACATTGGTTCTTAGATGGCTTAGCCTCCAGCTAAGGTTGGTTTTGTATTAAAGATTTCTAACCTAAATAGAAAGTGTTGTTCAGAGCTTTGCAGAAAGAAATGTAAAGTGAAATAGAATACCTTATTCTTCAGTTTTCGCAGAGAACATTACTTATAATAAATACTGGTTGGTGTTGAAGTGATGTTTTGAAGCTGGGTGACTGAAGTCAGGTAACACTACCTGTTAAGTAGTTGAAAGGGGTATCTAAGTTGTTGAACTTCATACAGCTCTTTTGGGAAGTTTGGACTACCCACATGTTTGTGCAAGGCATTTCAAAATTTGAGCACTTTTTTCTTCTCGGTGGCTAGAGGCTCTTCTGATACCTCTATCACACAGTTGTGTGACAAGATAAAATGAAACCGTATTTTTGATGTATTTCTTTTTTGTGTACTTTAACGAAAAATGAATTTATAGGGTTTCTTTGTTCTACCCAGCTGGGTGTTTATTTTTGTAAAACTTGAGGAGGTCTCAAACATATTTAAGTTCCTGATCTCTCGTGTTTGAAATCAGCCAGAGAGGTTCAAAAGTTCCGTAGGGAAGGAAAGAAAGGGCATGCATGCACACAAACAGGGTATGGTTGCATAAATCTCATTTCATGCTGAGAACATATGTGATAGAACAGAACAAAAAGCCTTTTACTGTACAGCATTTCATGCTCTGATGGAGTTCTGCATCGTCTGTGGCATGGATAGCAATCTGACAGGACGTGGTGATGCTGGAGGCTGAGCTGCATTTGGCGTGGTCAGGGGAGCAAGAAAAGATGTCAGTAGGCAACCCAGCAGGTGCAGTGTATATTGCTCTAGATGACTTTAAGTTTTATGCTGAAGGAGATGCTAGGCTTTGTGTTTTATCACTGGGGCAGGATGGGCCAGTTTGGTTATAGGACAGCAGAGCTGTGCCACAAAATCAATTTCCCTGCTGTGATCTCACAGGGATGAGCCCTGGTTTATCTGACTCTTACTCTCTTGTCATTAGAGGAGATATTCTCATGCAGCCCTGGGCATATCCAGTGCTCAGAAAAGATCAGGCAGAGTAGGACAGTTAATCTGTATAAAGATACTGTGGTCCTGAAGAAACTCCTCTTCAGTAGCATTTAAGGACTGGTGAAACTGAACTGAACAGCAAGATCAGATGCTCTGTTTCACCTACAAGAAATGAGACTTGGATTGTAAAGCAGCAAAAACAAACAAACAAACAAACATGACAGAGGGAGCTGTGATATTATGCAGGAGAAGGTACTGTGTGAAGCCAGTGCTTCAGCAGAAACCAGGCAGCGTGTCTTCGGCCTGCCCTCCGTTTCCTGCCTGGCTGCCCTTGTGCCTCCTTGCACTCATCTGGGCTCCTGGGCGTTTTGGCAGCCCCCAGCAGGAGGGCTGTGGGACCCGCAGGGAGGATGCGTGGGTGGGGGACAGGCGCCTTTGACTTGACTCCCCTAAGTTTTAGGTATGACTGTCCTTTTCAATTAATTAAAAAAAAGGGGGCAAAAGGAAGCAATAGGTCAGTTTTGGGGAGGAAAGGGGTTGTGTTTAACCTTCAGTGAGGATTGAGGTCTGGAAGTCTTGTAAATGGGTGTCTCTGTGTAGTGCTGAGAAAAGCATACAAGCTTTCCCAGCATGCTGTAGTGACTAATGTAGGCAGCTTTCCTCCCAGACAGATGGCAATTGAAGATTACCATCAGATATAATGAGCTTTCCTCTTGCATAGGTAAGAAAAGTAAAGTGCATAATTCAGGGCTATGAGCTGCACTATAAGATGGATACCCACTAAAAGTTTGCACTGCAGTACAGATTGCTGTAGTATCACTTTATTGCTCTGACTACACAGAAGTACATGCATGTGCAAACTTATCTGCAAGAAGCTGAATTCTGTTACAGCAACTAACAGTTGCCCTGTGAAGAATTCCAGTTCTGGTTTATTTTGTTTAGCCTTCTCATCTGTTCTTTGTTTTTGTTACAAATTTGATTTCAGTTTTGTTTAAGGAAACACAATGAATGATACTCTAAATGCTGAACTCAGATACACCTTCGTCTCTGTTCACTTCAGAAGCTTACAAACTTTTTTTTTTCATTTTATGCCCTGGTCTTTACCATTCAGAGAAGATGCCAGGACTTTACACAGTGTTAAATGTTCTACAGGCTGCATTTTTCTACAGGGCTGTGTATCTTCAAGTTCTCAGTCCTCAGGATGTGCACTGTTTGGATATCCTATCTGTTAGTTTTTCCGTTCACATTTAAGAAACTAAACAAAGCACCAAAACCCTTTAGGGGATCAGATGCAGGCTCTGATGCAAACTGTACAGCAGTTTTTTGTGAGTTCTAAAACATTTTATTTCCACAGAGCTTTCTCATGATTATGAAGTGGCTCAGTAGAGCTTTTCTTACGGGTGGTTTTGTTGTTATTGTAAATAATATATTTGAGCTTCAGTGATAAGAAAACAAAGCTGTGTATTAAGAAGGCTTGTGAAAATAGTCTTAATGTTTACAATATTCCAGATTTTCCAGTTTGGCACTGTCAGTTTGGGGTTAGTTTTCTGACGGTAGTTAGCACTGAAGTTTTGTGTTCTGATTTTTGTGATCCAAAGGCAAAGTCAATACATTCATTGAGAGCACTGGGAAATGTGAGGCATTAACATTATCAGAGAAGCTATTTAAACTGCTGGTGTCCTGCAGATTTCTCCAGAGCTGGCAGGATCCCTGCTGTGAGAAGCTTCCAAGATTTTGTAGTAGTGTGGGGTAAGTGCTACCACTTATCTCCATTTTCTTTCCTCCCTGAATTAATTTAGCTTTACACTTTTCACTTACTTGTTTTGCTGCATTCCTGAGAATCCCAGAGCTCTCATTTGCACAGATGCCTTGCAGCAGATTGACTTGCAGAAATTGCTAGTGGGGTAGATTGCATCACAGACATCTGGGGATTTAGGGGATTTTTTTTTGGTTTTTGGCTTGGGGCTTTTGGGGTAGTGGTATGGGTTTTTTTTTTCCTTTGGCAGCTGAGGCAAGATAAGGAGCAACACAGCAAAAACGAAGAAATGTGTTGTGTTTGGGGCTCTGACTACAGACATGTTTGGCATGTTATTTAAATAAATTTAACTGTTCTGTTTTGTATGCTGGTCAGGTGCATGTTCACACCTATTTTCTGGGTCTCTTAATCCCCACAAACCTGAGTAATGTAGCGTGTTCCTTTTTAAAGTACGGTGAAATATGGACAATAAAAATTACATTAAAAAGCTGTGCCATCTGATGATGGCAGTCCTAGTGCATTTAAAATTTATCATGACTGGGGTTTACAAATGTTGCTGTGAAAACCAGCTATACAAAAAGCACCTGTGTCTATTTAGGGACAGATTCTGACACCAGTATGGATCAGGATTGATGCTATTACAGTGAAGTGAGAAAATAGTCTGATCTACTTGGGATTTATTGTCAGTGTAGATGGGGAGCATTTAATTCTTCAGGTGCTGGTAGTGAAGCTAGTCAATCAGCCCTCTGTTATCCACGGGAGAAAAAAAGGCAAGAGAAACTCTACCATGTTTTTCCCCGTGCCCCTGAGAGCCCTGATTTTGCTGGTGAGTGGGCTTTGGTGTTGTGGTTTTTTTGTGTGTTTTATTTTCTTGGATTTTTTGGGGGGAATTTTTTTTTAACCTGGTGTTGAGATTTGTTCTTTTTTTCCCCCCTAACTGACTGGTAGATTTAGGTTTATAACTCAAACCATTTTAGTGAGAGCTGAGGTTAAATGACTAGCTCCAAAGCAGCCAGGATGTTTTGGATATCCTAGGCATTGTTAGAAGACAAAGTGTGCTTTGTTTTAAGGTGAACTTAATGCTGTAGTGAATTTGCGCAGAGAATAAATACAGATCAAATTTTCTGGTTGGACTTTTTATTTGTTTAGATTGATCATAGTTCCTGGAGGAAGAAATGGTGAGCCGGATAGGGTTTGGAACTGAACTCTTTGAAGCCTGACTCATTTGCCTTTTTCCAGCCATTTCTCCTTCCACTTTTTTCCATTTTTTTTCTCTCTGGGAAACCTAAGAAGGATTGCTGGTTTGACCTCAATCCTCTGACTCTGCAAGCACTTGTGGACAAAGAACAGTGGTGTGAATGAGTAACTGATGTAGTGCTGGGTTGCATATCTTTCTATTAATAATTTTCTGGTTTTTTCAAGCATTGTGTAGTATTTCTGTGGTCTTGGCTTTTTCAGAAGGAGGTGAAGAAGCAAAACAACTCAAAATCATGATGCTCTATTCCTTGCAGGAAGAGCAGCTCCAGTTGACTGAAACCTTTCAGTTGTGTAAGTCGAAGTACGAGAAGAAAATGACCTGAACTCTCACCCCGAGAAGATGTTCCATGGCTTGTTTATATTCCAGTCTCTTGTGGAAAAAGAGCTGAAGGAAAAGGAGAAACAGACTGGGAAGGAACAGTGTTGTCAGCACAGCTTGCAGAAGAGCTGCATGGATTTATAGTACTCTGTTTCTTTGTTCATTCATTTATTGTATAGATGTGTAATATATAAATAGCAACCTAGCTTAGGCTGGCTAAAGCTTTAAAGGTTAATCTGGGAGAATGTAGGAGGGCTAGAAAAAGTCTGTCAGCTGAGGTTGTATTACTGACTGTGTGGAGGGATATATATTTTTTTTAAGATATAGTTAGAGCTGGATTTTTTATGTTTGCTTAAAGCTTTTGGAGTTGAGGAAGCAGAGCTATCTGTGCTGAGCTCATACTTGTTTGACTTTCCATGCCCAGGTTAGCTTCTGACCAATTCCCAAATAATTGTTTGTGTGCTGCACTGCATCTCTGTGGCTGCTGGCCGTGACAGGAGCTGCTCATCTGTATTCCAAGTACACAGGAGGAAGAAGGAGGGAAAAGAAGTGAAGTGTGTTGATGGGAGGGCTGTGCAGGGTCAGCACAGGGAAAGCATGTGGAAACGTCTGTGCCCAGCTTATGTGTGCCTTTACATAAATTTTTTGCTTCGTGTCCTCTCTCATCTCAAGGCACAAAAACAGGCAAGAAGATGAGACTGTGGAGTTGATCTTACTCTTTATTGTAATTAAATGTCCACAGGTGTCCACAGTTTTGGTAAATCTGTGATACTTACAAAGCACCAGTTAAATGAGAATCCAATAGTTATTATTCTCTTTTCCCTCAAAGCTGCAAGTTGGATTTGGATCTATCCAGGGCTGACTTTAACCTTGAGTTAGCAGTGTTTACCTGTGTGTCTGTTACTGGAATGAGTCCTAAGCCATCTTGGAACATTAAAGAATATCATTTTCTATCTTGAAGGGAAAAAGTAATTAAAAAAAAATTTATCAGATGAAAAATACCGATCCAGTTACCTCTTTTTTGTGCTTGCCGTTTCAATTGTGTGTCTGCAACATGCCATGGAGCATGCTGTCACCTTGAGCTGGTGCCAGGGATCCCCACTGCACTGTGATAATCAGCCAGAATACTAGCTGAGGTCTGAAGGGTGGCAGGGGAACCCTGTGATAGCCCCAAGCTGGAGGTGGCATGTTCTGCCTCTCAGCAGGCTGAAGGACTCAGCCTCAGTTCTCTGAATGCTGCTCCTGTTTGAGGGCCAGTTCAGTGGTACCCAGTGCCTGTGCTCCCTTGTATTTTGCTCACCAGGATTTTCTGGCAGAGTGCACTGGCTGATGCTTTGTGCTTGTTTTTCATCTGTGGAGCTGGTATTTCATGTCAGTTAGAATTGGTGTGAAATTATGCATCAGTAGGCCCAGAAGTCACATCTCTGTGGAGCAATGCACATAACTGATTGTGGTGCCTCAGAGAACGGAATCACAGCGTTTTCTTTTGCAGTCAAACTGGGACCTGTCTCAGTAAGCCTTAAAAAGCTTGTAACTTGACCTGGGCTTGTACACATGCCTTTCTGCTCTCCAAGAAACACTCTGATGAGTGCATCACTCTAATTTCCTTCTGATTGTGCCCCCACTGTGGGGTATGTGTAAGAGCTCGTGGGTCCCCAGGCAGAAGGAGGGGAGGAGAGGGAAAAAGAGTTAACCACTGAACAGATGATGCCTTGTCCTGTGCAGTAAGAACAAGGGAGTCTGAGCATGGTGATGAGACTAATTCAAGACAAAAAGAAAAAGGTTTTGCTTCTGCCAAACCCTCTGTATTGATGACTTGTTGTCTTTGAAGGCTGCAGACTCGTGTTTTTCTGATCTTGATGGATCTGATGAAAGTGAGAATGCTTGGGGCTGCAGATAAGGTTTGGAGAGCTTTAGGTGCTGTGTTGTCTGTTCTGCCCAAAACACAGAGATGAACTGTGCTTGTTCCTGCAGCCTTTGGGAAGGCAGCTAACCTTCCTCTCCACCAGATGTGCTGTCTAGGTAAATTAGTATTAGAGAGGGTGAAAGTACAATAGATTTAACTGGACTTGAAATCTTTATCAGTCTCCTTTAGCCAAAGGATATGTTTGTGTGGGAAGAGTTTCTGAGATTATACATATGTCTGCACAGCCCCAGAAAAGGGAGAGTGATGCAGAGATCTTGTAGACTCTGGACAAAAGCAGACTGAAATAACAAACATCAGTGAAAAATACTAAGTTGCTTTTTCATTTTGCTTGGCCCAACAGGCAATTATGCTCTGAAGGACAAAATACCAGTGTCTATTATTGAAAGACAAAAATGGAATAAAAGAGTCCTGAATTGCCCACAAAGTAATAAATGTATTGCTGTCTCTTGTGGTACAGAATGTGTTTCACCATTAGCAGGATGATGAAGGGGAGGGAGACAAGCACTTGGGCCCTAAAACCAATCTATTGCAGCCTGTCCTGAAATACTGCAGAAGGTCAGAGATGGGCACAGCTCTAGTCTGTGTCTCTACAGTAAATTAATGTCAACAGAGGCTACATTTCTGGCTATAGGAGCTGATAAGGAGCAAAGACTGACTAAATCTATTAAACATCTCTACTGCTGTGATGTCATATCCACTGGACATTATTGCTTGCTGTTAGGCACTTGGAGAAAAGGTTATCTTGCTATTTGTTGTCAGGCTTGCTGCAGTATTTGGACAGAGAGGAAATGACAGGGGAAACATTGGAAACTTTCCTTAACAGAGAGAAGTTGTCTTTGGAGAAAGACTATCTTTTTTTTTTTTTTTTTTTTTCAGGTACCTGCATACTGTGTAAGTAAAATGGGTAGTTTGGTGTTCCCTTGGAGAAGAAGAAGGCATCAGTTGTCATAGACAGCAGATTTTTCCTCAGCTGCTTATCCCCATGTTGTTGGAAGAGATTAGAGCAGAAAGTGTCTTATCTTCTAGTGCAGGGAATAATTTTGGCAGCATGTATGTGTGGTGTGATGCTGGCAGCCCTTAGTGACATTTTGACGCAGTAAAACCTTAGATTTTTTTTTAGTGTCATGGTTTGTACATGTTTTCAGGAGCAAGAATTAACTGCTTTGGTTTGGTGTGGGGCAGGACAAGTTAAGAAGAACCTTTTCCAATTCTGATGCTGCTAAATGTACAGCTTCAAAAGTACAACTTCAAGACCAACTCTTTTGTTGGAGAGTTAGAAAACAAGTTTTGATTCTGAGCCACTTTGATAGCATAACCCAGTGCATCTAGCTTAAACAATATTTCTGAAGACTTTTTGTTTCATAAACTAAAATAAAAAAGAACCTTGGAAATGATGAGAATTTCAGGTGCATGGGAGTGAGGGAAGGCACTAGACTGACTCAGCCACTTTTAGACTGCAGCAATGCTGTTGTGTAGTCTCTCTGTAGCATTCCCTTCCTGAAGAGGGGGAAAATTAATGAACAATGCAATTAGGCACACACTTAAAGCAAGAACTGGAAGAGTGAATAATGAATAGTATTTAGATTTGGCAGAAGAAATTGGTGCCATAATGTACTCATGTTTTACAGCTTAACTTGAGAAAGATGGTGATGTGAGAACTCCTCACTTGATCATCCTTTTGCTGCATGGTTGTTTCACCAGGCATGTGCTACATCCTGACCAAAAGGAAGCAGTGCTGCAGGTCACAAGCTCAAACCCACAAAATACTGGCTATATCTTAAAAATTCTGATGTTTCTTTTTAAACCTTGGTTAGGTTTTTATGTGCTTTTTCTGCTGTCCCTTTAATTTTCAAGGTCTGCTCAAAGCATATTTTTTCACTTCCTCCCCCACAACTACAAGGGCTTAGGAATCTGAGGTCCCAGTGAGCTGAAATTTTCAGACTTAATGGCAGCAGCAAAGAACTTACATCATCTTGTGACAGTTTATGGAGCTAAGATTGTTTAAAGCTGTGTAGTATTTGATTTAGTTGTAACCACTTCATAGTTAAATACTGCCTCTACTTCAGTAGTTAGAGGTACTCTACAAAACAAGTAGGACAGATGGTGAAGCTTCCTTCATTGTGCTATTAACACTAGTTACTTTTAAGGAGGATTGGAAGGTTTATGAGCCTTATGAAAGAAAGGTGATGGTACTGTGGTCATTTGCACAGTCCAACACCTGCAGATCCCTGCAGGGTTTATTCTGTGGCATGACTGCATCAACTGCAAGTGTAAGTTGGGAAATAAACAGAGGATGTGAGGTGGTGGCTCATAGCAGATGCTGCAGTGTACTAGAATACAGACTAGTTGTAAGTAATGATGCACCTCTGACAAGGATGGGGGAAAGAAAATATTAGCCTCAGGTTTTAAGTAGTTAATAGATCACGTACCCAAATGAGTCTTTCTGGTGGGTTGATGGGAGCTTGGGGGATCTCTGTCACTAGGAGATGCAGACTGATCTCTGAGGTTGGCTTAATACCATAAACAGAGTCAGTCTTGTCCAATTCTGTAACTCTGTCCTCTGGGAGAAGTGGGAAGTTGACCCACAGACCTTAGCTTAGATTACTATTTAAAAATGCCCCTGAATTTTTTGCAGCACCTAAGCATCCCATTGCTTGCTTTTAGAAAATTGACCAGCTGACACCATGATCGTCAGGCATGGTCATACTGGGTTCCTTGTTCCTTTCTTTGTGTAGATCACTGTCGGGGTTTAAGAAAGGAGGAATTTGAATAGTTGAGTTCCAGTTTTGTCTTCCTTTGTTTTGCTTAACTCTGATTGAAGTTGACCTAAGGCAGGGACCTCTTCACTTGGGTTGGTGGACTTAAATCGATCTGCTGGCTCTTGGTGTGGAAATAAATAAACTGGAATGGAACTGCTGTTTTCCAACTGAACTATGTCTTCTCAATTCCCTATTTTCTTGTGTCTCTGACTGTGGGAATTTTCTAGTGTAGTATTTGCATTGTAGGAGTTTGTTTCCCTTTGATTAACTTTCTACAACACTCAGCTGTTTTAAAATAGGAAGGAAGAGCTGGAAGAGGCTGTCATAATTAAAAATACACCCAGAATAATTTCTTCTGTAAACAAGGCAATGGTTCTGTTTACTAAACCGGATTAAGAAAGTCTTCTTAGTGAAGACTTGCTTGGCTACAGAACTTTCTCTCAAACATGGAATGAAGCCAGGCACTGGGGGACAGGATGGTGAAGAGAAGATACTTAAATAATGAAAGACCATTTGATGTGTGTAAGGGCTGAGTTAGGTACATTCTTAATGATTGGTTGTTTGGAGCTGGGTGGACCCATTATCATGTGTGCCAGGCTGAGTGTCCTACAAAAAACACTGGAAGTTGTTACAGATACCTTATGATCCTTTTTAAAGAATGATGCTGACTTGTTATCTTGTTTTAATGATTTTTTTTCCAGGCTGTATGAATGTCTTTGTAAATACTTTGCAAGTAGAACAATTTCTTTTCCCCTCTGTGAAAAATACTGTTGTGAATAATGTTTTTGGTTTTAAGTGGGTCCTTTATGAGCTGCTTTTCCTTGTCTTTTCTCTGTTTTGTAGCTTGGTCTGTCTCTTCAGCATGGTCCTTTCTTACACTGAAGTCAGCAAAATCAGCAGTTTAATCAGTTCCTAATAGCAGCTTTATCCAAAGAGCTGGTTTGTTATCTTCTGTTTAACTGAAGTTTGCATTGATTGCATTAGGGAACAAGGATAAGCACTTTAAATACAAACGTTTTGGCAAACCTTTTCAAAGCAGGAGGGGGTAAAAATACTAATAGTGAAAGGAAAAAACCTATTAGAGACTGCAGTTTCTTTTTCAAGTAAATAATAGCATCACTTAGGTTGGGAAAGATCATGGAGTCCAACCATTAGCCCTGCACTGTCAGATCCACTGCTCAAACAAGTCCTCAAGTGTCACATCTGGACATCGTTTGAATACCTTCAGACATGGTGACTCAGCCACTTCCCTGGGCAGACTGTTGGCAGCCCCTTCAGAATTTTTTTTCTCCTAATACCTAATTTAAATGTCCTCTGCTGTAATTTGAGGCTGTTCCACTTGTCCTGTCACTTGCTGCCTGGAAGAGGAGACTGACCCCCACCTTGCTACAAGTTCATTTCAGGTGGTGTAGACAGTGATAAGGTTCCCATTGAGCTGCTGTTTCTCCAAACACTTCACCAGCTTTGCCCTTCTCTGGACTTACTCTGGCACCTCAGTCTCTGTCTTGTAGTCAGAGGCCCAAAACTGAGCACAAAGTTCAAGGTGCGGCCTCACCAGTCCTGAGAAGAGAGGAGTGAGTGATCTCTCATCTCACTGGCCACACTATTGCTGATCTAGGCCAGGATGTCACTGGCCTTCTTGGCCATGTGGGCACACACTGGCTCATGCTCAGCTTCTATCAGCCAGCACTCCCAGGTTCTTTTCTGCCAGGCAGCTTTCCAGCCACTCTTCCCCCAGCTTGAGGTTGTTGTGACCCAGACAGAGGAGTTTGACTTGCCCTTGTTGAACCTCCTCCAGTTGGCCTTGGCACATTGATCCAGCCTGTCCAGATCCTTCTGCAGAGTCTTCCTGCACTCGAGTAGATCAGCACTCCCACTCAACTGAGTGTTACCTGCAAACTGACAGGATGCACTTGATCCCCTTGTCCAGACTATATCTTTTTTTAAAAAAAATATTAAACAGGACTGATCCCTGGGAGCCCCACTATTGACTGGCTGCCAGTTGGATGTAACTCTGTTCCTCACCTGTTTGGACCAAGCCAGCCAGCCAGCTTTTTACCCAGTGGAGAGCACACCCATCCAAACCATGAGCAGCCAGGTTCTCCAGGAGAATGCTGTGGGAAATGCTGTCTAAGGCTTTACAAAGGACTTGGTACACAGCATACACAGCCTTTCCCTCATCCTCCGTGCAGGGCTCCCTGTCATACAAGGAGATCAGGTTGCTCAAGCCAGACCTGCCTTTCATAAACCAGTGCTGCTGGGCCTGATCCCTCATTTGTCCTTTATGTGTCTTGTCATGGCACAGTTGCTGTTAGTGACACTTGACTGAACCCAGCACTAGGTGAGTTTTCCTCTATTTTTGGAGTTTAAGGGAAAAACTTGTACTGAATTACTGCAGAAACTTAGAGATTGCTCTAGAAGTTGAGAGTGACTGTCAAGACAAATCTGCAGTGACCCTTCAACTAGAGTCAAGGGAATTGGAGCTGAAAAGTGGCAGTGCTACTTCCCAAAGAGAGTTGAAAGATTGGAATTGCAGCAGCTGCAGCCTATGAAGTGTTTCCTCCAGAACAGAGTGGGATAGCCTGTAGGATATACTTAAGGTTGACAGATTCTACCTAGTTCCTTGCATGGCTTTGTTACTGGTAGATACTGTTACAGAACCACATCTCTAGCTCTACACTTAAATTCTGGTGAAAGATTGGAGTGGAAAAGAGCAAGGAAGTAGTGGCTTGTTGCACAAGTAATCATGACACTGGTAGGGGGGAAGTGGGATGCTGGTTGACTGTACCTGTCCAGTAGATTTCCATGGTAACTTGTGGCTGCAGTTGCTATTTTGGACTTTCACAAGATTAAGCAACAACAGTTCATTCATAGCTACCGAAAGGGCTGCTCACTCTGTAAGATGTCAGCAATACAGGACTTGATTTTCCTTGAGTCTGTCTTGCCAGATATGTGATTTTCTGATATTTCTCTGTTTTTCTTTTACTAGACTGTGCAATGAGGTGAAAACTCTATTTGGAAAATGTCCTTTCTCTGATATTTCTCCATATTTTCACAAGTCCAACAGATGGGGTCCTAACTTTTCTTCCTCACTTTACAGCGTGTGAAAATAACATTTTTCTGTTGCTTGCGCAATGAAGTTTGGTTTGTGTCAGGAGCTGAACACTGTGCAGGCATAAGCAGATAGTTTCAGGGCAGCTTTAAATGTCAAAACTGAACTTTAGGAACATTCAATAATCCTAAAAAAAAAGCAGCAGAAATTTGTGGCATCTCATACCCTATTCTGTTTCATCAGCACCAGCCCATCTGCCTCCTGCACTGTGCCAGTGCTTGCTTAGCTGTGTCATTATGCAAACTGATGGTGTGGGGCACAGCAAACGGGAGAAGCACAGGTACCCATAAAGGCCAGCTGGTTTCTTTGGGCTGCCAGTGGTCAGAAGGGTTCTGCTCTCACCTGGCCTCAGAGAGAACCTAGAGTGGACTCATGCAGAGTACACACACACGGTAGGTGTAAAGCAGCATTCAGCTCCTGGCACTGGGTCTTTGCCTGAGAACTGAAGTGGAGGGATCACCTGTCAGACTTGTGGTGGTAGAAAATATCTGTAATAACAATAACTTTTCTTTGGTAGGTTTCCAGATGCTTTATAAAATGTTCATGATTAGTTCATCTCGTGTTTCAGTTTCTTGTTTTGTTTTTCGTATGTTTCAGGTTTATCAGTCATGAAACGAATTCTTCTGGTTTTTATCCTGGCTGCTGCTGTTATGTATGGTATCCTGCATGGAAATCTGTGGAGAAATAACTTCTACTGGTATGGTGATGCTTTGTTCATTTAGAGTACAGACGTCTCATGGCTGTATGAGAGATGTGGCTGTGAGTTCTTGTATTGCTCCCTAAGTGTTTACTAGTAAATCATCATAAATGATGACTACTCTGTGTGTGTGCTTTGTGGTTGAGGTCTTCTGGTATTCTGTGGGAATCAATATTGTTCTGTCCTGTCACCTGTTCTTTTGTGTCACTTCCAAGCCTAATAATTAATTTGAGCCTGGTTATATGGAGAGGTCAGGACCTCAGTGGTAGGGAGCCCCTCTGAGGTTCATGAAAATAGGTGTTCAGGTGAGGAGTTACATGAAATGCAGAAATAAGGTGTCCACATCTCCCTCCGCCCCATGTGGGTTTAGTGTTAGTTTGTTCCATTAAATGTCTGATAAGTGGTGTGGGAGAGGCATTTTCCACGTAGGGGGCACCTTTTGAAAAGCTGAAGTTTGTTGAGGCCCAGCAGCAGCCCTTGAGGGCCAGTGAGGCTTCACTGCTTCCAGGCTCACAGGACAAGTGGCTTGGGACCTAAAATTCAGGGCACTTACTTGAAGAAGAGTTTCCATTGGTCTTCACATATCTGTGAACAGGACTGACTAGAGTGTTACGAAGATAAGTGATAGTTTTTAAAAGTAATGGTTAATGTGCTCCCTTTGTCTTGTTTATAGTGTACAATTGATACAAATAGCTTGCTGTTGTGGTTTCTGTTTACAGCAAACCACAGTGTTGTGACATTTCCCTTTTTGCAGGATTAGCTTTTATGGACAGACTTCCTCTGTGAGGGCTTCTCCTTCCTATGTGACTAGTGGAATTACAATCAGTTACAATCAGTAAGTTCAGCAGTTGAGTATTTTTGTGGTGGTTTTTTTTTTTTGTTTGTTTTTTTTTTTTTGTTTTGGATAGGTGGGAGGGATTGAGGCTAAAATCTGTAGGCTTTGTCCATAGGCTCCCTGCTCAACTGTACGTTTGCATCCAGTGCCTGTTCCAGTTATAAACACAGTGGTAAGGTGTCTGTCAGAAAGGAATTTGTCCATGTTATGTCTCCAGTGTTTGTTTAATATTTATGGCCATTTCCAATAGCTGTCTCTTAACAAGCAGTGAGTTGGTGGAAGGTCATTGGCTTACAATTTTCAAATCTGTGTAATTCTGAGTTATACCTGAATAAAGTTAGCACAACTTGGAGGGCAACTTCTGTGCTTAAAAGTTACTAAACCAGAGGTGTGTTTCACTTGTTGTGTTCAAGTGTGTGTACAGGCAGCTCTTGTGCTTATGACTTCTGCAGTTAGACCTGTGGGACTAATGGGCACCTATGCTAAAACTTGAAAGCAGGCCTCTCTTCTCTCTGAAGCTGTCCTGCAAAATGCTGTTTGTGGGGCTGATGCTGGAAAGCAACTGGGTGGGCCAGCAAGATAATCTTGATAGATTTCACCTTGTACTTTCTTAGCATCAGTATTCACGTGAGAACTTGAGGTTACCAAAATCAATTAACCTTAATGGTCTCTTTGGCTTGTGGTTCTGATGTTGTGGTTTCATCCTTCTGTCCTTAATGCCTTCCAGTGGCACATGTTGCTCACACCGAACTTCCCTTCCCTTCTGGGCTTTGTATTTGTGATTAATTGGGCTAAATCTCCAAGTCAGGAATGTTCTTAGAAGTGTAAGCCTTAGCCTTATTATGAGTGGAATGACTTACCCAAAAGACTCCCACTTTCCTTAAAGTACCCTATTTCCATCTCCAAACAAGAGTGTCTCCTCTCTGAGGATTGAAGGGAATGCTGTCTGGAATGGCTGCAGGGGTGATGGCTTCTCTGGAGGTCGGCCTCAGTTCTCACTTTCCATTATGCCAGCTTTGATACTTGGTGAGCAAGGGAGGTCACAGTCCCCTTGGAGCAGCAGGGTGAGATAAAGCCTTGGCTAGTAAAGTCATCATGCTGCAATAAGAAAGTTTCATCTCTTATCATACAGGGAGGGAGTAATGAAATCTTGGCGTGATCTTAGCTCAGTAATCAGCTTTTACTAATTTGATTTGTCCAAGTTGCTCCACCTTCTTTCTGCTACCCACTCCTGGTCTTGCTGTTTATTTGGAATTGTTCTTTTGCAGGCTGCCACCCACGGCTGTAGAGAGGAGGAATGCATTGGACACTTGTCTCCTGAAACCAGCATTTGAGTCTTTACTGGGGTGAGTCTTCTTTGGGAATTGAGGTGGGGAAGCAAAGGCTGTGCTGATTGAGGTCTATTTACATGTTTTGGAGTAAATGTTCAGTACTGCCCTGAGAAAGCTTGGAAAGATTAGACCAAGTCCTGGCCGAAGGAGTCTTAAACCTCTGCACAGAGACACCATGGCTTTTTTTTCCCCCCGGTACTTTCTGTATATAAGAAAATTTGGGTATGATTTTGGTGCTGTTGTGGGTTTTAAAGCACATAGAGGCAAAGCAGACTTGTAGTCTTTGAGTTTTGGTTAACTCCTGGTCCAGTGAGGTGGTCCTAATTCCCCTGCCCATGGATTGTGCCCAGGCTGGGTGTGTGTTGGGTGCAGCAGGGTAGCTCTAGTGTTCAGCAGGGGGGCAGGAGTGGATTCAGAGGTACAGCAAGAAGAATGTATGTGCACAGCTAGAACAGTCTCACACATTTATAGAGACTGTTTCCTTATAGAGACAGTTTGCATGAGCTGAAGATCTGTTCTGTGCACTTTGGTAATAGCCTGAGGAGCTTGAAAGGATTTCTAACATCACAGAATTACTTACTGGAAAGGAGCCAGAGCTAGAAAAGCTAAAATTAAGACTCTTTTCTCAGTAGGTAAATTATTTATTACGTCTAAGCTTACCAGCTGCTTCTGCACAGCAAAGCAAGTTACTAAATTTAATATGGGTATTGACTGCATCATGTCTCAAAGCTAGCTGGTCTTGTTTAGTTAAATATGGCCCATTTCTAGGTGTGTAGGCTGTAGTGTTCTGATTTGGGTTTTTTTTTTTTCCTTCCCTTTTTACTTCTGAAAAGTATCTTCTGAATACATAGAGCTTGGAGAATGAGTTGATTTGAGAAACTGAAAGAGAGGTTTTTCTTAAGATTTACTAATATTCTTGGTGGACAAACCAGTCATGTGCTGACTGGGGCTTTTTATGATTAACCTTAGGTTTTCTAATGACTGTATACTTCTGTGTTAACATTTTAATCTAAGACCTAATACGCAGGATCATTACAAAGTCAGCCAGTGCACAGAGTGTGTGTTTGGTTAATTCAAAGGTGAAGCCAAGGGCATGGTAGTACGTGACATACTTGTGTCTGCTGTTCACTCATTTTACACTACAGATTTGACACTGAGGCAGTAAGAATCCCTTCCCTGCTATGAGAGACCCTTTTCCGTGGTTCCTGTCTTTTGACAAAAGAAGTGACCCCTTCTTTTTAACTGGACACTTGCAGGGTATGATGCCATCATGTTCTAGTTTGCAGGAAGAATGTGCTTTTGAGGCAAAGCTCCTTGTGACCCCCACACGTGGTGCTTCTCATCCCAGGGTGGCCCCAGTGTGAATGCACTGGGATTCTTTCAGACATCTGCTTAAGCCAGGAGATGCACTGAAGAAGCACAGCCCATGTGCTGCAGCTGCCAGGGGTGGGACCCTCCTAGAGTTAGTCCAGGATATAAAATACCCAAGATGCATGTAATGTGGATGTGAGAACTCCATGCTTTTTTGCTGCATGGATACACCCCTGTTGCCCCAAACAACTTTCTAATGTCAACACAGTCATATAGTGCAGCTTTTTTGGAATGGGAGTGCAGCTCAAATCAGGAGGTGGTAGTTTCAAGTTAAAACACCTTGCTTCAAACCCTGTTCTTATTTGTTAAATTTCCCATGTACAATAGTAACTCTTAATTTTCCTTGCTACCTCTGTTACGTGCTTTTCAAATCTGAAGTTACTCACTGTATTGTTGAGTTATGTATTCTCTTAAATATGTGGTCTCATGGTGTAAGCTTTCAGTCACACAGTTTTAATAAGTCTATAAATTGTACAAACAGTCAGATCTTCTGTCTCACTCTTTGCCTATATTTTCTATTACAAGATCTTCCCCTTTTCCGTCATCTGTTTGCTTTCCCTGTGTTCATGGATTTTGTTCTTTTAAAAATGGGTGATAAGATGATAAAAATGGTAATAGGATAAAGAGAGCTTTTTACAAAGCAGTTGCATGACTTACTGGCTTATGCAGGTACATCATGTGGATTTTGAAACTTCTTCCTTTTTTCCTTCATCAGTGTTGACAAAATATACCCGTTCCTGTGCGCCAATGATTTTATCAGAGTGGCAGAGTTCCAAGGGAGCAATAAGTTTGAACTACCTTATGGAATAAAGAGAGCAGGTTTGTATTTCCCATATGCTTTATTTTTAATCAGAAATACCTAAATGGCTTGTAAAGGCACCTGAATCTCTGTTCCTGATCTTTCCTGTGCGCTGATGCCAGTCCTTTTGGCGTGTCTAGCAGTTTGTTAATGATTTCGTTCAGTCCCTCTGACCTGACACCGTCCTGTTTTTCACAAGTGAAACACTGGGTTGGGGTTGCCCCTCTTAGCAGAGAAGCTCCAAAAAGGTGTGAGTGAGGAAGAGTGGAACTTAGTTTCCTTCTGTTTGTGTGTGGGCTGGAGTGCTAAACGTACTCAGCTGTGCTTTGCCAGAGGAAATACTGAGTCAGTGTGATGGGCTTCAATCAGCACACCTAAGCTTGTTGGAATCCAGAGTCCTACTGAGGCACAAGTCCTCAGGCTTAGGCGGTTACATCAGTGAAAGTTTCCTTTTACTGTCCTGCTTTTGACTGGAATAGAGTTTAATTTTCTTCTTAGTAGGTGGTACAGTGCTGTGTTTGGGATTCAGCATGAGAATCATGTTAAAAATACGTGGATGTTTGAATTGTTGCTAAGTAATGCTTACTCTTAAGTCAAGGACTTCTCAGTTTCCCATGCTCCCATGCCAGTGAGCAGGTGCACAGGAAGCTCAGGGGAGGATTGCCAGGGCCACTGACCCCAGGTGGAAAGTGGCTGTTCTGTGCCATACAACGTGCTCAGTGCTTAGACTGGCAGGGGTTGTCCAGGAGGGGCTGGTTGCTGTCTGGAAACTGGCATCAGTCAGTAGGTGGTGAGCATTGTATTCTGCATCACTTGGGTTTCTTGGGTTTTATTCCCCTTTCTCTTTCCTATTCCATACAAATCTTACCTTTTCCTGGTTCTCCTACCCATCAAGGGGTGGAGACTGAGTGGCTGTGTGGCACTAATTTGCCATCTGGGGCTAAGCCATGACACTGAGCTGGCTGCTGCTGCCAGGGAAGGTGTCACAGGGCCACAGGAGGGAATTGATGACCCTGCCTGGCTGCTGGGCCTGTGGAGAGGTTTGCTGGCACGTTCCCACTGCTCATGTTGGTCAGGCCAGAGTAAATAGGGCCAATACCCTAGGGGCCTTAGCTACTCTTTTGGAATGGGTTGTAAAGTCTCAAATTTCAGAGTTTCTAACCCTTAACAGTGCACTTTCCTAGTCTGGGCCTTCAGACTTTTGATTTGCCCTCTATCACTGGTAACAGGAATGGGCATTTTCCTGCACTTTTGGGGTTACAGTGAGGAAAAGTACATTTGGGAATGAATTGATTTCCCCTCTGAGGCAAGCTAAGTGTGCAGCAGGAGCCTGCCCACCAGGGCTGGGCTGGGAAGGTGCCTCTGTCCAGCTTTGCCACAGGCTGGGTTGAGGTCTTCTCCAAAGGTATGTAATGCTGTTACTGTCCCTGATTGTATGAATGAACCCTCTCGAGTCAGCTGAAGGTGGGTAGAAGAAAAAACAAAGTCACTTAGGATGTGGATCTTGGAAATTCCTTCAGTTCTTATTTGCTGTAACTACGATTTATAAATTTTTTTTTTAATGCAAATCTCATGCTATTTTGTATTCTGAGGCAGAAAAAACTCAGGAGCTGTGATAAACCTGAATTACTTTGGCACCATTGGTTGATCTGTGGTACTAAATTCCAAGTGTTCTTACTTTGATATTTTCATGCACAGTTAACTACTGTGTTTAAAAGCATTGTGGTCAGGGTGACAGGCTTATTTTTGCATTGCAGATACTGAGTGTTTTAATTAATCTTGTTTATATTTGCTTTTTAGAGCAATTTTTTCGTTTAGCCCTTTCAAGACTGCAGAACTGTGGCCTTTCCAGTGAGGAAGAGAGGTGAGATGGTTTATTTGCTACTGTTTCTGTTAGTTGCATTTTTACTCTTTAGCATTTTTACTCTTTAGCACTTACCTGAAAAGGTAATGTCCATGGGGTTATCCTGAAATTGCTCGAGTTAGTCAAGACATGGAGCAGACTGACAGGGTCCAAGCAGTGTGTAGCTGATTCCAAGGTTTCAGTAGGTTTAGCTTTACACTTCAGTAGCAGCATCATGCAAGAAAAATTATTCTGAGGGAGCTTTAACTCAGAGATTTCCTTTTATAAGTGTGTTAGAAATTTCCCAGCTGAATGCAGTCCCATCTTCCTGTAATATCTTTTTATATTTAGATTGCTTGTGACCTCCTCTTGCAAATTCAGTGCAAGGTGGAGAATATTTGAGATAAGCAGGTGCAAACCAGTGTCTGCTTCTAAGCAGAACAAATCTTGAGCATTCCCCTGTGCCTCTGCATCAGCTGGCTGCTGCTCATGCTTGTTCCTGCATAGGCTCCACTTCCTTTCCTTGTGGATGAGGGAGACCTATGAAGACAGGGAAGTCTGGCTGTCCTTTTGGGAGTAACAAAGGTGTGGCACAGAAGGGAGCATGCCTTAGATAACTTGCTTCCAATGGATTAGGTAGATTAAATTAGATTAAATCTCTTGTTGGAAGCCACATCTGCCAGGAGGTTTTGTTTCGAAGGGTCTTTGTGTTTGTGTGTCTTGTGTTTGTTGGGCTTTTTTGTAGGGATGGTTGGCAGGTAGGGTAAAGTCCTGTGTTTACAAAGTGGTGCAGATGGCTACTTAGATTTGCAGTCTAGCAAATGGGCTGACAACCTGCCAGATGGGATGTTAGTGTACAGACTGCCTAATAGAGTTGAATGCAAATAATGCTGAGGTTGGCTGTATTTGTTTTTGTTTTTTAATTACAGAGGTCATGCTAGATTGCTGCGTGAAGCCAACTGTCAGGATCACAGTTTAACTAAACTTGGGTGGAATATGTTCAAACCTAAGAATTTGATTTAATACAGAATTTTTCTTTTTTTTCCCGACTGTACTCCTTCCTTTCACTGTGTGTTTAGTTTGTCTCTAGGATGTTCAGGTTTACTCTTAAACAAAGGAAAAAGTAAAACTCTGATTTTCTATCAGGAGTGTGATAGTGGGGTAAATTTACACAGAATTGGCTGACAGAATCTGCTTTTTTGTCTAGAGTTTGAAGGAGAGTTCCAAATGTTGTGTTAGAAATTCCCTGAAACCATAAGTTCAGGACTGTAATTGTGTAGTAAAGCAGAGATTCTTGTACCTTTTAAATGGAAATGCCTGTCCTATAGATGAAAAGTGATGAAATTGGTATTCATCCTTTGAATGTAGATTCTCTAAGATGTAGACATGGCTAGTAGTTCTGGGAAGTATGCTTCATCTTATTAAAGTAACACACTCCAGTGGTACTGAAGCAAAATGAGAGCTGTAACTGTGTAATAGGCAGTGATGAACAAATCAAACATAAAATAATTTCATACAACGTATTCTTTCTAGATCCATCAGGTTTTGTGTACGGAACTCATAGGGCTTGAGTCACTGTAGTTGGGAAGAGTTTTTGTACATACATTTCACTGAGATACAGTGGCTATTAAAAGTGAATCTCTTTAGGGATTAATCCTAACTTTCTCCAATAATGCAGAATTATTAGGCAGCTCTGTTGTCCAATTCAGCCTTCTTGGCAGAACACAAACCAGATTTCCCTGTAAATGTTTTTTAAGGCAGACAAATATTAAGCTAGATAAGCACGAAGTCTGTGGTGCCTATTTATCTGTATTTGTGTGCAACTTAGGTAATTCTGTACAGAGTGAGCTACAAAGTTTTTTTTTTTTTTCAAGCAGTGTCATTTTCCAAACTTAGGTCAAATTCTCACTGTGTAAAGGTGTAGCTCTCCCATAGACTTTGGAAGTGACCAATGTCACTGACATTAGTTCAGTTGTGACTTCAGTTCCTCGCTGAGTACTCTAAGGACTCTGAGCTCAACAATTCTTCCAAATGCATTTGCACAATCCTGAGTCAACAAAATGTGACCTCTGCATCCTCCTTTCACCAAATAACCTCAAAGGAAATAATTTGCATTCCTCAAGTGACTATGGGAGTGTGTGTTAAAGAAGCTGAGTCCAAAATCATTTTCTTTTTCCACTGGAACAGTATTTCAGTGGAATGTGGAGGATGCAAACCTTTTGACCTTTAGAGGCTACATTTCCATTGAGCAATATTTTTCTTCTGTAGTCTAGGAAAATGTTTCTTTTAGCATTTCACCATATAAACAAAATGCATAAGCCAAGGCCTCACCTTGAGATTGAGGCTCTTGTACACCACCTGAACAGGGCAGTGGTTTGAGTGACTACTGCCTGCAGCCATTGGAGATCAGTTACCATGGTTTTGCATTGGCACCCATTTGTACTCTAGGTAGATCTCTGACACATAAAGGCAATCCCTTCGTCACTCAGACCTTTCCTACAGCTATGGTTACAGCCAAGGTCTTAATATTTTTCACTGTCATCAATACTGTGCTAGTCATTGAAAGCTGAACATCCAGACATTGGAATCTGTTATATTTCACTTGCAGCACACCCAGTGTTGTTTAAGGATATCTACACTAATTTCTCGTCACTATATTGACTTGGAGAAAGAGTGAGTGTTCGGGATTGTTTAATTTGAAAATATTATGAGAAGGAAATGTTAAGACGTGAGGTTGGTAAAGTCTGGGAGTAATAGTCTGCTGAAAACTGGTGTGTTGTCCTCTGATCTGCTGTAAGTACAGCTCAGTTTATTTCACTTAAGAACCTTCAAATGCAGTTCAGCCTTGCTACATATGTTTTATCTCTATGTCATCTGTTAGTTTTCTATGATACTAGGCTCTGGTCTTTTACTTAAACAGTTTTCCTCCCTGCTCATTGTTGTTAGTGGACTCAGTACTATTGTGGACTTAAGACTTAGGATCATAACTGTTGACATTTGAGTACTGGGAAGAGAAGGCAAGGAGGCAATTCAGAGACAGCACATTTGTGCCAGACTTCCTATTTGAGCCAGCCCACTTTGACTCTCTGAGCCTGAGAGAGATTAAAAGCTGGTTGTTTTAATTTGTTTGACTGTACTCGTGTACCCTTCTTCAGGCATATTTGATCTGATTGTTGACTTCACCCATTTCAAATGTTCAAATACTAATGTTAGATTCTTTATTGGGTATTTGATGGCAGCTGATAACTTCGTTTTTGAGTATGCATGTTATGAAGGGCACTGTAATTCGAAAACTTAGTCAAACTTCAAATTTCACTGTTTTCTGTCCAAGTAGTACTAGACAACTCTTGGTCATGAACAAAATCTAGTCTGCATTCATCAGTAAGAAAAAAAGAGCTTGAATTTGACTTGAGAACAGCCACACAACTTCTGTAACTGAGCAAACCTCAGCTGCTCAGCTCTGAAGTCACATTTTATTTTGCCCTCCCTGCCCTGAATGTGTCCTGCTGCATCATGACTACAGAGAGGAGAAAGCAAAGACCTGTTAATTGTATACCAGAGTGGAAGGCATTCTTTCAGTTGATCAATTAACTTACTGAAAAGTCTCTTAAATCACTTCTTCCAGAAGCTGAGAGGTATGTACGTAATAAGACATTACTTGAAGTTCATCTACAAGGATCAGAAAAAGCAGTGCCTCCTCAAAGTAAAAGCCAGGACACATGATACAGCCATATGCTAATCTTGTGCTTTTTGCCCCTCTCCTTTACTCTACCTTCATCACTTACTAAACTCATTTTTTCTTCCAGTTTTCCTTTTTCCTTTGAGTTCTAAGCTATAGCTGTAAGCAACAAAGTGAATTCAGGAAAAGGGCAACTTCTGTTTTCTTACTCCTGCTGTAAATTGCAGGAGGCATATGCTTATCAGCCTGCTTTCTTAAGATACTTTCAAACTAGATAGAAGAATTAAATGGAAAATGAATGGGCAAAAGGAGGAGAAAGGGAAGGGCTCTAAGGGTGTAGAGGGAATGAGTGTACTGTGGAAAGGATGGTATAACTCGTTTTCACTCCTCTGATCTGCAGGATACCAGGTCATATGATTTATGGTATTAGCTGGAAGTCTTTTATGAACCCTTGCCATCTACTAAGCTGTTCAGGAAACAGAGTAGAGTAAGTGTGTTAGCTTTTTTCATGTCACCCAACCCTGAAAGCTGCATTTAGAGCACTGGTTATTTATACAGACATATATGTGTGTGTGTGGGTGTATATGCATATACATCTATATATATTGAAAGGCAGCTATCTCTGTAGATGTTGTTAATTCTGTAGGAAATTCAGGGAACTGTTTATACATGGAGATGTTGCTCAGTCCTGGCTGGAACCGGCTGTTTTCATTGATGTTGAAAAATAACTCTCAGCTGAAAAAACAGGTTTAACTATTTGAGGAGAAAGAAGTTAATTAGTCTGCATATGCAAAGTGTGGGAATTCAGTATAAGTTACGGTGTTTTTTGGCCTCCTGAACCTAGAACAAGAAGTGGCATAGAGCCTTTTTCTTACTTGAAGAAGAAAGAACCAAGAGAGCAGGGTGTTATTGTGAGGTTACTCACCCTCAGTAAACTGTGAGCCTGTTTGTGTCTGAAGCAAATGCCAATGTTTTTATTTTCTCATTGTTCCTGCTGCAACCAAATTGAATGGCTTTTGCTCTAAACAGAGGCATTTTTACAACAACTTAAAATGATGTGCTTATTCTGAAAGGAGTTTACATTCTTACATGTTTGATTTAAACCTTCCCTAAAAAGGCAAAGTTTCTTGAGTAAAAAAACCAGTAAGCCCGTTTGTGAGCTCCTCCCCCCCCTTTTTAACACATTTTACTAGCATTGAAACAAGATGGTAAAAAGCTAAATATAAACTGAGAAAACCTGTGATAACTTTAAAAATCTTACCCTTAGAATTTACTTGCATAAGTTTAGCATCGCCATAATACCTATTCTGGTGCTTTTTATCTCTGAATGTATTGTAAATTCGAAATTACTGTTTTGATTTGATGTAGATAAGGTATTATTTCTTAGCACATAGTATTTTATATGCCTGGTAATGCTGTCTAATTTGAATCTGGTCATATGAGAACGCAGCTTTCAGTCAAGAAATCTATCTTGTTACATCATGACAGTCACTTGTTTAAATGTGTTTAGACAGCACCTTTTAAGTAGAGGGAGAAAAATCCACACCATATTCATTTGGAAAGCTGTCATATGTTATTTGGTTAACATTTCTCACATGTATAGTTCATAGGCCTGTAAGGTGAATTGTGAACATAACTGTTGATGCTTTAGCTTGTGTTGGAGCTGTAGAGTTGTATAATATTGCAGAAGCATCTTAATATTGATATATTACTATAATATCTTTTCCAGACAGGGACAAGTTTGAAGGACTGTGGATGATAATTTATCAAATGGCACCCATATCACCAGCTGGTTAGATGATCTTAAACAGCAGACCACTAGAAAAAGGAGATAGGTAAAAACACTTCCAAAAGATGGAAGCCCATCACTGACTTTATCAGTCCCTGAAATGCCTTTTTTTCTTTCTTAACACAGCCATGGTACATGATACAGAATTGAAACTGCTTTGTAAGGGCCAAGGGCTGTAAAAGATACAGGACCTCACTTAGAAAATAAGCCAGGTAGCATGCAGAAGTATCATTAATAATATGAAGCCAGGGGAGTCATGAATATTAAAACTTCTCTTTGTTCCGCAGCATTGCCTGTCGCCGGTGTGTTGTGGTCGGTAATGGAGGAGTACTTCGAAATAAGACCTTAGGGGAGAAAATTGACTCATATGATGTCATAATAAGGTAAGTGCTCTCTCCTTTTCCTTTTGTGTACATGGAGCAATGGGTAGTTCTCCAAGGCCAGGGACTCTCTCTGCCCATCTCTAGTGTCTGTGTTGGAGCCAAATCAGAAGGCTTGCTTTCTGCTCGAGTGACACACGAGAAGCAATGGTGTGTGATTGTATTCTAAACCACCCTGGCCAGGTTCCCGTGTGTGCTTGATCCCTCTGAGTTTAGAGGCTGAGTGCACCTGGTAATTGCTCCTCTGCTGTGTAACGTGACACGTAAACGCTGGGCTGCTAAACTTTCCCGTACCCAGACACGGTGTCTGTCCTGCAGACTGATAACAGGGGTGGCAGCCACTGCACAGAAGGAACACGAGTGGGGCAGTCACTGGTGTCTCTGTGCCTCTGTCCTCTGCAGGATGAACAATGGCCCTGTGATAGGCTACGAAGAGGATGTTGGGAGGAGGACGACTTTCCGCCTTTCCTACCCGGAATCCATCTTCTCCGATCCCATCCACTACGACCCTAATACCACTGTTGTTCTCATTGTCTTCAAGCCACGGGACTTGAAGTGGCTTTGGGAGATACTTGGTGGTCAGAAAATAGTGAGTTCAGTTATTCATGTGCCTTGGCTCATCTTGCCACAAATCCCTCATGTGAAACACGTTTGCTTTTAACTGTAGTCCTCCCAGCTGAGAGGAGCTCTGATCTCCTAGTCAGTGCATTTAATATCCCTCTTCCATAAATGCTTTGTTTTCTTTCTAATGCACGTATTTGATCAGTTCCTCACCACAAAGTAGTTTACCTCTGGGAAATGTAGTTTTATGCTCTCCCTAGCATTGCTTGATATTTTAATATGCATGCTCCAGACATTTCCCAGATCATTTTACCCTGGCACTTGGAGGAATTGCAGAATAATTTCAAAATTGATCTCTCTCTGTTCTAAAATCTTTTTGAATCTTCTTCATTAAGGACCAGGTTTAAAGCCATACTGTGTTCTCAGGGCACTCTTGGGAGTAAAATTTTAGTATTTCCAAGGATATTTCTGCAAACTCTGTTTTTTCAGTGCTTCAGCACACTTGCAGGAGAGAATTTCTCCTTGTCCTTTCACTGTGTTCTTCTGAGAAGAATGTAATCTTATCTTTGTTAACCCCTTCCAGATAGTTGAAGATGGGCTGAACAAACGCAGCCTGCTCAGACCCTTTTTGTTTGCTGTGAGCTCTGGCCCCTTGGCTGTTGTAGGAAGCTTCTGCTGTTGGACACTCTTCTGCACAGAGGGGAGCCCAACACAGCATTTGTGGGGCTGTGGGAAGGGCACAGTGCAAAGTATTTGGGAGAATGCTAACGACTTCTCTCTGCCTGTTGTCTGTGCTCTTCTAATGTGGCCAGCACACAGGGAGCATTTATTGCCTCCAGGGCATGTTGTTGGTACATGCTGTCCATCAGGGACCTTTCTGCAAAGCTGTTTCCCAGCCAGCTGGCCACTGCTGCAGCAGTGGGTTATCCCCTTGCAGGAGCAGGTGGTTTTGAGCTTAGGCAGATAACAGCACTCTTCTTTAATCTCATGCCTTTGGAGTTTATGCTGATCAGAGTTGCTACAAAACTAAATTAAATTATTTTTAGTTGTTAAAAATGTGTATTTCCTTGCCTGTCACAGAGCGCGAAGGGCTTTTGGAAGAAACCTGCTCTGAATATGATCTACAAATCGAGTCAAATCAGGATTCTTGATCCCAGCATCACCAGGAAAACTGCTTATGAGTGGCTTCATTTCCCAACAAGGTTTCCTAAGAAGGAGGTATGCTTTTTTCTTTGTCCCTCCTAGTTTTGTGCAACCAAATGTGTATTTAGAGGCAATTACATCTTTATTACAGTAGACTGTAATGTAGAAAACCTTCTAGGTTTGCATTGAAGTAGTTTGGCATTTAGATGATGCTTAAAAAGAATGGGAAAGTGGAACCTAGAAAGAGAGTGGCTAGCCTTGTGTGCCAAAAGTACCTTTTTATGGCTTCTGTAATTGGTTTGAAATGAGGCTGCTTTCTAGACAGACAGAATGCTTTTAACACAACTGGGGAAGACAGGCAGGTAATGCAGCATGACAGATCCAAAGAGCTTCTAGAAATAATAGGGAGTCTTGAACTACTGAATGTTAGGTGTTTTTCTTAAAAAAGCCCAAGGCACATAAAACAACAAGCAATGAAACCTCCACCAAACCCCAAAACACCAAAAATAACCCCACACCAAACAACCCCCCGCAAGCCCCAGCAAATTGGTAATTCTAGCTCTGCTGCAATTTCACACTCCTGGGGCTGGGAGGGGACTGGGGAACATAAAGGATATTCCAGGCCTGTACTGATGATGAGTATCTGACAGCATGGTTGTGCTTACTGATTTGATGCCAAGCATTGTAATGAGCTGACCAGCAATTTGGACATAAAAATACATGTTAATTGTTGGTTCTTGACTGAAAAATGTTTTTGATGAAAGGTAAAGCTTCAAGCTGGGGACCTCTCTTGTGCAGTAAGGATCAACCATGTGCTGTTTTGCAGAGGGTTCCCAGGGGTGACGTTTCCAGTTCACCAACACCGCCCAACTGACACGTGTGGAAATGTCTGAGAGGCTGTGGAGTATCTGCCACAATTTTTTTCTGGTTTACTCTTTCTAATATTTCAGGGGGTGGCAGGGGGGGTAGGTTCTGTACCTCTTTCTAAAATTTCTTTCTGTTTTCTGAGCCTAAGAGTGGCTTTTTTCTCCCTTATTAACTCTCAGACTAGAATAGCCATTTTGGCTATGTGCTTGCTTGGGCCTCTGTGGCATTTCAGCTGTTCAGCCAAGGGTGACAAGAAAGCAGCATGGTAATTGGATGCCTGACTAATCTCCTAAATGGCCACAGAACATGCACGGCCTCCATGGGTCCAGAAATCCCTCCTGACTCATCTGGGGCTCCCCTTTCAGTGGAAGCAGACATTAAAAGCAGTGCTGTCAGTGAGTCAGAGAGACGTGTGTGCTGTCAGCTGCTGCTTGGGCACAGGCCCCTTGGTCACCCTTTGCTCCTCTCCTGCCTTTGGGTGCCCCTGCACAGAGCTGGGTGGTGTCACCATGCCTAGAGTCCCCTTCTGCTATCTCCATGTATATCCCACTTACTGCATGCCAGGGGTTTTGCAGTCCCTCATCCCTGCACAGCCATGATCCACCTCAAGCATCCTCCTCCTCCCTTTTCCTCCCATCTCAGGGGTGGGCCATGCCTGGGAGCCTGCACATCTGCAGTGGCCCTGGCACAGCTTGGTTAAGCTGCAGGTCACACCAGGGGCTCCCCTGGGTGGGAGGGTCTCACACCTGGGCCCTCTGTGCCATTGCCCCTCCCTGGGGAGGGCTGGTGCTGCCTTGGCTCTCCTGTGCTTCAGCCCCCTCTGCCTGCAGGAGATGCCAGCCACCACTGTTGCTTTCCCTGCTGTCCCTGCCTTTCCCATTAAACCAGTCTCACGTTCCCAGTGAGCGCATTAGTGCATAGCCAGCAAGCATTTCTGATTGTTACTAGAGCCAGGAATAAAATCAGATGTGTTGCCCCAGCACCACTAAACTCCTAAAGTGCAGTGGAGTCATTCCAGGGCTATGCCTATTCCCATTAAGTAGGCTGAAAATATTTAATTACAGGCCAAGGATATCTGGATATTGCATGACAGTACATTTTAAAAGTAGTGGCTTTTAAATTACGTCCTTTGGAGGTGAATTTTATGTTAGCTGAAGGTGAACAGAGCTAGTTACAACCTGTGATATTCCTGATACTTCCAAATAGCCTTAATCCTGACACGTAGCATTCCTGCCATAGTTTTGGGGTCCTGTTTAGTATGGATGTTACAACAGAATTACCACAAAGTTTATGATGTTGGGCCCCTAGGGCAGCAAGTTATTTTGCTAACTGGCAGGAGCCCTGGGCATAGTGCACATTTTAAGCAGATACTATTTCTGGAATACTCCCAGAGTTGAATGAAGGTACCAAAAATTTTTCCATAAAAGGCGGTAGTTCATTTCTGTGACTTCAGTTAGGCTTAAAAGAGCTGAGAATAGTAACCTCTTCCTGGGGATTTCTTGTGTTGTCATATGATGTGTTGTCACAAAGAAATACATCACGTGCATCTGCCTTTTCTATGCACAGAGTTGTCTTGTACTGGTTTGTCTGCTTCTATTCAGAGACAAACTGAGCCTTTGGTCAGAGTTCAAAAAAAAGCCTGTGATTTTGTGCTCAGTTTGAGGTTTAACTGCAGCTACTGAAAGCATATAGCTCATTTGTTCTCTGAGAAAAATCTTAACTTTAGCTAAGAGGGGTATTGGTGCCTGAAAGTTTTGTCCATTTCTGGGGACACTTTTTCACCTTAGCTTCATCTTGGTCGAATGAGCAAGTTCATCTCTCTAAAAAAACTCGCCTCATTTACTTCCCCAGATCATATTAGCCTCTGCTGCTACTAAAGAAGTCATGTATCTGAACACAAGATAGGGCAGATGGTTGCATGGATTTCTGTGCTTTTTTGAGAAATGCTGCCTTTTGGTTAGGTGCTCATAATTTTGCACAGTTAAAACCTGTTCATAACATGCTCTTCATTGTACACTGCATTTACTTCTGAACTTATTCTATGGAGAAATAATTTCATTTAGAAATTTGTTTCTTCTAATGGGGATAGCAGGGGAGGTCTAAAGCAAAACTCTTCAGGAATTTCCCTGCTTTACAGAAATGCAAGTTCAGTCAAACTTCTGTAGCGGTAGCCTTCATGCTTTTTTAGTTTGTTGCCATGAAAATTTGGGCATATCATGTTCTGTTCATCTGGCTCTCCATCATCTAGAAACTTCTGAACACATCTCATAATTCAATCCAATTTGTGGAGGCTGTAAATTGTTTTCCAGTGTAGTGAAGCTTGCCCAGTTTTATGGAAGTAGCTGAGCAGAGCAATGGGGAGACCTTCCTGATGCCTCTGTGGGCTCAGCCCTCACTAGAAACCAAGGAATCCCAGGGAAGGCTGACATGACAGACACCCTGCTCATGGGAAACCTGTGGGGACAGTACCTCATTCCTTCAGAGACCAGAGGGGATCAACCTATGAACCCAACATCTGTAGAAGACCCAGGCTGCCTGATATCCCTTATCTCTGTTCTTAAGTTTGCTATTCCCATCTGGCTGCCAGCTATTTATGTGTGTGTTCTCTTTGTGTTTCGTTGTAGAAACCCAAGCATCCAACAACGGGGCTAATTGCCATTACACTGGCATTTCACATATGCCATGAAGTCCACCTGGCAGGCTTCAAGTACGACTTCACTGACAGAAATAGTTCTTTGCACTACTATGGCAATGAAACCATGTCTCAGATGATGCAGGTAACTAACACTTGTTTGTGCTGAGAGAAATAGAGCTGGTAGCTGGGGAAGGCAATTCAGTATAGATAGAAGTGTGGACTGCAGGTCAGAAGGGCCTCCCACCTTCTCCTGGTTCAGCAGCTTGTGGGTTAATATTGCTTGAATTTCTTCCTGTCTGCTCTTGCTTCTGAAAAATGTAGATACTCATCTTTGTGTCCCTTGTGCTGTACCATATTCTGCAATGTTTGCATGGCTTGTCCATTTGTGTGTTGTGTTCTGCTTTGCTGGTGCTGTCCTTAGGCTGCACAGCTCTCATCCTAGAGAAGTCTTTGTTAGCAGTGTCAGCACACAAGTGGTGTTGGTCCTGTTCCTGTTCTCTTTTTCCTTGGCACCTACTTGTACTGTATCTCATAGCTGTCAAACTCCTTTAAAGACAGACAGAAGAGCAAAGGGGAATGGAAGGAGTTAAGACCTATGAACTTGTATAGGCTTTGCCCAGGAAAAGAATTGAATTTTGGAAACTGAAAGTAGAAAAGCAGCTCTTGTAGAAGGGTAGGAAGGGTAGGAAGGAACTGCTTCCAGGAGGGGGAAGCCAGAACTCAGCAGGAGGTTGGAAAACAACAGGAATGCCTTGTCCTCCCTGCTGCTTTGCTAAGACCACGCCTGTTTTCTTTTATGTTTCTGCTCTTGTATTCAGTTTCCTTCGTCTCTATATTTCAAGCAACCCTGTCTCAGCCCTTCAACACAGTGTGAAGTTTTCTCTTCCATTTGCCCAGAATATATGGATACCATTTTCTTCCTCTTCCATTTGCTGAAGAGCAAGAGTAGAGACAATGCCCATAGGAGCCTTTCATGTTTCTCTCAGAACTCCTAGATGACAGCTGTTCCGAGATAATTTTTCTCTGACATTGAACTTGCCTTCCTTTGGAGGCTTCTCTCTGCAGATGCTTTTTTGCAACATACACTAAATTTGGGTAAAATGGATCATTAGTTGGATAGACATCCATAGGTTTCCTGAAGTCTTGAAACTTTAAAAAACAAACCAGTAAACAAAAATGTTCCTGTTAGTTCCGTAGTGGCAATAAATTGCAAATACTGTATTAAAGCTGTATAATCTTTTATGCAGTATTCGTATTATATTCATTTTTATTTACAGGATTCAGTGTCTTAAGTAAATTTACTTTCCTTGTGCTGCCCTCCACTAACCTTAGTGGTTTCCTGTGTATCCAGGACCTGGATACAGCACAGAAGATGGGTTGGTTTGGGCCTGCTGAACCTAAGTGGCAGGATTGCATCTGATCCACAAGTATCTGCTGTGCTTTTCAAGAACCTGCACTGAGCTTTGAGGATTATTTGTTTTCTGACTGCTTGTGCTGTAAATGTTACACAGCTGCTGCTCTGAATAAGCAAGGCAAGGAGTTGGGAGAGTTAATAATGGAAGGATTTCTGTGAGATCACATCTCACCTGTTCTTATCACCAAAGGATCATCCTTTTTGGTTGTGTCCTTATGGAAATATCTAATCTAGTTTTGAGCAACGTGTTTTTTTGGGAAACTGTGCTAAGCCTTTGCTAAGAAGCCTTTTCCCCAGACCTTTTCTGGTTTTAGCATCTTCCAAGTGTCACAGGTAATAGAAAAGAACAGCCAAGTGATGCTGCTAGTTATAATTTGATTTTATAATTAATTTTATTATTCCCTCACATCTCTTTAGAATGAATACCACAACATCACTGCCGAACAGAAATTTTTGAAGAAACTTATAGACAAGAACTTTGTGGTCAATTTGACGTGAAAACTGAATGGAAAATACTAAGAACAATCACTATTTTCAAGATCTGAAAAATTTTTATTTTTTTGTATCACATTTTTATTTTTTAAGTGCAGCATAACTGTTTACTGTTCAAAGGAGCCCGGAAACCTCATCAAGGCAAAAGCTTCTAAGCCTGAGGGTAATGGACTGTTGCAAGCAGAGTTAACTGAATTTCTGTGAAGCTATTTAATAGTGGAAAAACCATGAAACTTTCAACTGAAAGTATCAGGGATATATAAAAATGTGATGCACATCACTTACTTATCAGTGGGAACTCTTTGCAAGTGATCAATTCTCTGGAGTACTTTTGTTTCTGATGTCCTCCAAAAGAGTTCACTGTCAAGAGACTGAGATGAGCAGTGTTCAGTCAGTAGGTGGATGTAAAGTTGTGACTGTGTCTTGTTGTATGAAAATGGCTTTCAAACTATGCATCTAAATCATTACTGTGTGTTTTGGAGAAGGGGGAACGTACAGACTGCACAGGTTTTGTTCTGCCATACTCCCGAGGAGAGGATGTCCACTTCCAGCCAAGCAGCCACAGCTTCTGCACTGATCATCAGCTCTGAACTTCTTGTCTGCCTTTGCCAAAGGTGAAGACCCTTTGTCTGCATTGTGGAGATGCTGGTGTTGACAACGCTTGTGTTGCACCCATTTTATGGACAAATCATACTCCCTGTGCTGTGCATCCAGTAAATTTTACAGTTGCTGACTTGACTTAACAAAGGGGGAATATGAAGACTGAAGAGCTGTCCAAACTACCTGTGTGTCAGCCCCCAGACCACAACAGAAACACAAGCTGGGACAGAGATGTTCATGCCTGAGTTTAGAGTCAATGTTTGTTGGAGTCCTAGTTCTGTAGGACAGGATCTCATGGGGTTTTTTGTTTGCTCCTCAAAACGAGGACAATCTCCTTCCTCAGATGCTGTAATGCATCAATACAAGCAAGGAGTACTCCCATTTTTGGCAGTAGAGTGTGGTAGGGAATATCTAGGAGGTACCTCAGCTGAATTATCATTTGGCATCTGTTTACCTCTTCTGTCTTGATATTTAAGTTTGAAGTGTGTGGCTGAACTAAATCATTTGACAGTGGGAACCTACTTGAGATTTTAATTGAAACATTTAATGAGCTGTTTATGTTTCCTGTATTGGTTTGTCTCTGACAAGCCTGTGAATAAATGAAATCTGCCTGGGAAGTCACTTGACAACTGTCAAAGAACAATATGCTGTTCCAGTTCTCTCACAGGACATCTATATAAGGTTTTTATTTTAATTATGGCAGAATTTCTGGAAGATTTTGTGGTTATCTCTATCAAGCACAGCTGAAGAAAGCATAAAGAAGTCCACTTTAAAAAGTCTTTGAAGTTGGTAGGGATACCGTTGTTGCTTTTAAATAAAATTACATAGAGTGAGTACATTTAAGAGTAATGCAAACAATCACAATATGAACATAAACCATGGTATTAGTTACTTTGAGAAGCTGAGGATGGCAAGAATACTGAATTTATTTTGCTGCAGCTGTGTAGAGAAATAACCATTGAAGTAACCAAAGAGTCCTATTTCTTGTGGGGTGCAGTAGGTGTTAAAAACACACACACACCTTCCAACAGTTCTCTTTTCCAGCTTTAGCTCCTTGGCTCTGCCATTTGGGAATTAGGGAGGGCAGTATGGTCTGGAGAGGTGCCACAGCTGAAGGAGAGGAGGCCTGTGTTCTCACCCAGTGATTCCTGAGCTTTGGTCTGTTTCAAGCAAGCTGGCCATACCTAAAATAACTCGAGATGTCAGAAGAATCTGTGGTATGGGGTGGGGAAGGATGGAGGACTGTCCCAGCAAGGCACAGGGTGTGCTATGGTGTCTTGTCTGCTGCGGGTCCCTTGGGTGCAGCTGCACTCCAGCTGTGTGCAGGGTGCCAGGTGGGAGTGTGGAGGAGAGGTGGGGAGCATGCGGGAGGTCCTGGGGCACTGGAACAGGTGACTGTGGTGGTGGAAATTGAGGAAATCACAATTTCTTTACCAGCTGGCAGAAGGGCTTATAGTTTTTTGTATTTTTTGTATTTCCTTTATTTTTTCCTGAGACTTTGAAGAGGTCTTTGCTTGAAAATCTGAATACAAGAAGGTGGGGTTTCACTTCAGAAAATAGTGACAGTATTGTCTTTGTCTCTACCAGCATTTATTTCTCCTGGTTATTTCAGTGAATGGAAGGGTTTGTATGTGATTTCTGCAGCCCCAGAACTTCAGATTTAAATTCCTGACAATAGTAATTCCACCTGAAAAAGCTGCTGTGGGAATGCTTTTTGCAGACATAGCAGTGTTCTCCTAGCTCTTGTTGTGGAGCAGCCCCTGGTAGATCTTAGGCTGTGTTGGGAGCCAAGGCTGGCAGAAGTGGGGGGCTGCCCCTTCCCCCTCAAAATCCACAGCTGCTTCCAGAGCTGGGCCCCCAGCTCTCCCAATGGCTGCTGCCATTTTTCCAGCTGCATCCCTGGAACATCTTGCAGGATGTGGTCCAGGAGGATTTTTTTCCAGGAGAGCTGCTGAATCTGTTCCAGACGCTGTGAGGAGAGTTCTTGTGATGGTGCAGGCTGCATCCCTCTGCTTCTCCACCACTGCCTCCAGTTCCAGGAAGTGGGTAGGGAGTTCTGCTTTTGAAGATGTGATGATTTTCTCTGCTTTTTTTTAATCTCCAGAGATACTCTTCCCACTGACCTAAACTGATTCCTTCTCCAATTTTTCTAGTATGTTTTCTGCTTTTTGTGGGAAGATGGGATTTGGATTCTAGCTGTAGCAGAACAAACAAAAAATTGAAAAAAAAAAAAAAAGTTTCATGGCAAACAGTGTCTCCAAAACTCTTTGTACTTAAAAAAAAAAAATCCCTTTAGTGCCATCAGCTTTTTGATCTCTCTAAAATACTTCTTTAAAAAACAATGTTTGGTGTTCCTGAGGGTATGTTCTCAAAGCATTTATCCCTATCAGCTGTTTCTTTTTATATCCTACTAAGCCTTCCCATTGTATGACTGACTTATTTTTCAAATTAAGCCATATTTCGAGGGATATTTCTCTCCCACTTCTGTGCTCCTGCCAGGGGTGTTGAGTACACCACAGTTACTGTCCCAGGGTAACTGGATAACATTTTGAATGAAACCTGTTCTGTCAGGTTTAGGCCAAGAGCTGATGCTGCTGATAAACCATGTTTTGGGGTTTTTGTTTGTTTTTGGTTGGGGATTGGGGGGGAGGGGGTATGTATTGGTTTTTTTGTTTTGGTTTAGTTTTTTGTTTCTTTGGGGTTTGTTTTTTTTTTGTTTGTTTGGGGTTTTTGTGTGTGTTTTGTTTTGAAAGCCCAGCTTGCAGGCCAGTAGCTTTTCTCCTCAGCAGTAAGCAGTGAGCCACGTAATGAATTTTTCTCCCTACAAAACGTTTTGTAGGATCCTGTGTACACCAGCCCTGTTCCACCACCTGCTTCATGCACATCATTGCTGCTACTCTGCCTTGAGGACAGATCTTGCTTTGGCACTGACTTCATTCAGACAGGAACACCCACGTGTAGTGTGATTCTCAGCAGTGCTCACAGATTACAGTGTCTCTTCTGTCTGGGCACACATTTTCAAAGGTGTTTTGCAGTACCAGAGACTTGACTTGGGCCTTTTAGAGTAAAACAATAATGCTAACACCAAATATTTCGATAGTTTCTAAGTGTGAGCTGCTGTTAAGACTTTCTTTTTTCCTTTTTGCCATTCCTGAAAATGAAATCTCTGCACTGAAACTTCCTTTTTAAAGCTATCCATTTTTTTATTGTATCTGGAGTAAAGCTGCCAGTTTTGAATCCCAGGGTGCTGCCAGCTTTATTTCTGTGTCTGATAATGGTGTAACTGTGTAGGTCCCCAGTGTCTCCCATCAGTTCTCTATCTGAAGTCAGATGTTCTCCTCCCTTCTTACTCTGTTCTTGTTCTCTGGCAACCTGCTGAATTTCTAGACAGCATCAGCTTACAGCAAAGGTGCTTCTGCATTTTATCTGCCACCCCTCTCAAAGTGCTGCACTGTCTGAAAGACACAGCTCTAAGATGCCAAGCTATGCACAGAACAGGCAGGACGACACATGTTGGCTGAAAGGTCTCTTCAGCTCAGGCTTTCCAGAGGTTTCTTTCTTGGGAAACTATTTCTTCCTCTGCTGTAATAATTAAGGGAAGTCACAGACTATTGCACTAAATATGAATCTGAGAGTGCCTAAAAGATAGTAAAAACTACATTTCCAGTGGCTATATAGGCGATAATAATACCGAATCACAAGTTTGGTGTTTAATTAGCATGTGGTACTTCTTGTTTCCAATGCCATACTTTCCTTTTTAGCAGTGCTCTGGGGGAAGAGTATAAATACCTTCACTTTTAAGTGGACTCTGATTTTTAAGAACATACAAAGCTCAACATAGATTTTTTGGTATTGGGAAATACTTATTTTATTTGCCATTTGTCTTAAGTTTTATATGCCTTTAAAGTGCCACCTGTATTTTGAAGAATTCTTGCAGTTGTTTCAAGTGAAATTTTGAATGCTACAAATGGAAGGAGATTATTTTCCTGTGAATAAACTGTTAAATACAGTGCCCTCAGACTTGTTTTTGCAAGGCTGGTGCTCTCTGTGTGAGTGTGGATGTGTGGGTATGCCCAGGGCCATTATTATTGGTGTGTAAAGTAAATGGTGTTGTCAGGTACAGTATAAAGTTTTGGAACAAACTTTAATGCTTTGTATAGCAAACAGCTGAAAGTTTTTGAACCTAGGTGGGCTGAGTTGTACTGTGGCTGGAGGTCTAATTCCAGGCTGAGTACAACTAGAACTGGGACATGGTTTTTGTGGCTAAGATCAAAAGCAGCATCCCTGTGATTTGAGTATTTCGTTGTTTTTGGAATCTTGCTTGTCTTACTTGTGGACTGTCGGGGGAATGCTAAAATACGAGATGTAGAATGAAGAAGATGGTGTCTGATTAAAAAATTTCAGAAAGTGAAAGTGGCTTTAATAGAAAGTGGGAGATGCTGAGTGCAGTACTTAACTCATTATTTGTTTTCTCTTTGTGCAGTAAAAATGAGATGCTGAGGGCTTCAGGAAGTCCAAGGGAACTTTGGATATCAGTTCTCTGGCACAGTAGGTATTCAGTGCATTCCTTTCAGTATGGACAGTTCAGGAGTTCACTGGCTTGGAGGAAGTGATTGTCTGTGAGGTGAGGTGGGGAGGCGACATTAGGAGGGCCAGAATCTCTCATCCTGGTCAGCCAGTTCTGCCTTTCCAGGCAACACGAGCCCTTGGCAGCAGCCTCTGTGGCTGATTCCTTGGCTGCCCCTCGGCCTTCCTCAGCTGCACTCCCAGGCTGGCTCATGTGGAGCTGTATCTGTCCCCACAAACCGCCTGAGGGAGCCCCTCCCTCTTCGTGTTCCCCCCAGACCCTGCTGTGCCCTCCCACCAAATGGGATCTGTTCTCTCTCTGGGTTAGAGCATGTTTTGCCAGGAGATGGGAACTAGAGGAAAGGCTGTGTATCTATAATTCTTCCCTGTATCAGTCAGTTGGTTTCAGAGAGTGCTTGTGGTCTGATAAATGAATTCAGCAGGTTGAGTGTTCCTTCTGATAGTTCTGAATGAAAACAGAATTGGTTTTTAATTTTTTAAGATATTTAATAAGATATTTTTTTCAAATCAGTACAAAAATTTTAAATACAAAATTATTTGCCTTTGACATATCTCATATATTCTGGGAACATACTGAAGTCACCAGTGTCTGGTAAACTGTCCGTCCATTCCTGCCATCGTTCCATAAAATTTCTGAGATAAAGCACCACATTATATCACTGGAGTCCTTAGTCAATGTTAGACTGCATTAAACTCTGCATTTAAATAATGGTAATGCCAGTTAAATCCAATCTTAGTTCTGCATGAAAACATCTAGTTCATTTTTGAATCAAAAGCAGTAGCGGTAGCTAAAGCCATGGAGGAAGTGATGAGCACCTAAGTGTCTGAACTAGCGCAGCAGTGTGTGACGTGCAGCACTGTACAGGGAACCACAGCAAGGTCCACTGCCCTTTGGAAACAGAACACTTGTTGGGGTGAGATTAGCACCATTGATGAGCAGACAGAGACTTTGTGCACAGAAGTCGCTGTCCTCAAGTACGGAGAAGTATTGAGGCCTGCAGGTTCCAATAAGATATAAATAAGGATTGGAAAACAGCTTTTAGATGGAACCAAGTTCTCGGATACATTTGCGTGATCAGTATTGCTGGTAAAGTTACTGGCTGATCTCAAGCAACAGATGAGTTAAGTAAACAAAGCTACTTCTGCTTTGCCCTAGTCACTGAAGAGCAAACTGATTCAGCTTTTGCTGTGTGGCAGGTGTCTCTTCTGACAAGCCAAATGGGTTCTTGGTACAAGCACAGAAATCCAAGCAAATTTATGCCACCCTGAAGTACTGCCGTGTGCTGGCCAAAAGGTCTCAATGATGTGGCCAAGTAAATGGGGGAGATTTACCTCATCTACCTGAGCTGTGTGATTACAGAATGGAGACTTTCCAAGTGCTGTGGCATTTGGAGATGAAACCAGTGCCTGCTGGAGTCAGTGGTGACATTTTAGGTCCAATGACTGCTGGAGAAGGCTCAGGGGGAATGGTCATGCCATCAGGACTCCTCTTCCATCAGAAATAAATCGTTCAGGGGAAAAAAAAAAACATACCTGCAGGATTATTTTATTACAGGGGAAGGGAAATACAAGTCTCCAGCTAAGAGAACCTTTGCTTGTCAGGCAGACCTGCTGTCAAAAACTCAAGAAAACCCCCACCCAGACAAATAAGCCACTCAAATTTTTTAATATAATTAGAGACTGACCTACTCTGGTTTAAGTCAGTTTTTCATCTCCTAACTATGATCAATGCAACAGGAGTGAGTGACATACACTGATTTGAACTTTAGTACTGAATTACTGTGAATGAAATCAAGTAAGCACGGCATTGCAGAAATACATAGTGTACAGCTAATATGTCCCCCTTGGGTGCAAAACAACTGTTTATGAACCTGATACACATCTTTAGATATGTTCACCACACCTTTTTTTTAAATAACTAGCTGTGCATAATGTTAAACTTCGTATTTGTTTTGTTTTTTTTTTTTGGTTTTGTACAAGATGGTCCAAAATGGTCATAAAATGCATCTTTTGTGGTATAAAACTTAGAAGCAGAGGAGCAAGGTTTTGATTTTGTGTGTGTGTTGTGTGTGTGCCTGTTTGTTTTGTTTTACATGGGATACAATAAATACCCTGAAAAAGACGAATGAACGTACTGCCCGGCATAGAGTCCTGCCGCCTGCTCGGATGGCATCTGAACGTAAACCTTGTCTCCGTGCATCAGCTGCACCACGGCGCTGCCCGAAGCCTGGTCCAGGAAGCCCTTCTTGTACTCGTCGTAGGTGTACATCAGCGGCTCGTTGTTCTTGTACAGCGCCACCCACACGTTCGCGCCTTTACAGTGGACGTGGTAGGCGAAGTAGTAGACGCCGGGGATCTCGCAGGTGAAGATGCCCGTCTGCGGGTTGTAGTTCTGCCGGCCGTTGTACAGGAGCTTGTCGAACTTCACGGGCACCCCGACGCGGGGGAAGGGCGTGAGGAGCTCTGCCGTGAACGCGGGCATCTCGTAGACGATGCCGCCCGGCTTGCCTTTCTTGCCCTTGTAGCCATAGGGGGGCTTCACGCCGTCTATCCCCGGCCCCACCTCAGGCAGGTACTGTCCCACGGCTGGAGGAGTGGGCGGGATGATGACCGGGGGACCTGGGGGCCCGGGGGGGCCCGGAGGCCCCTGCAGCCCCGGCTGGCCAGGGGGACCGAGCGCGCCGGGCTTTCCCGGGGGTCCCTGCAGCCCCGCAGCACCGGGTTTGCCCACCCCAGGGAAGCCGGGGGGGCCGGGCATGCCGGGCTCGCCCTTCGCCCCTGGCAGCCCGGGGGGGCCGATGGGACCGCTGGGTCCCGCGATGCCCGGGATGCCCGAGGGGCCCTGAAGCCCCTGGGCACCGGGGAGCCCGGGCTCACCCTTCGGGCCCACGAGCCCCGGGACGCCCGGCAGCCCCGGCAAGCCTTTGTGTCCGGCTTCCCCCTTGGGTCCCGTGGGGCCCGGCAGCCCCCGCAGCCCAGGGCCACCCACTTCCCCAGGAAAGCCTGGCTTTCCTGGAAAACCCTGCAGGCCGGGTTCTCCCTTGGGGCCGACCGGTCCCGGCGGCCCTACGGCGCCCCCCTCCCCTTTAGGTCCTGGGAAACCGGCGGCCCCCGGCGGGCCCATGATGCCCGGCAGCCCCGGCTGGCCGGGCTCCCCTGGTGGCCCTCCCATGCCGGGTGGCCCCGCGTGCCCCTTCTCCCCCTTCGGCCCCAGGGGGCCGGGCAGACCGCCCACACCTCGCTCCCCTTTGGGCCCGGGGAAGCCCGGCTTCCCAACCCCAGGGATGCCGGGGGGCCCCGGGAGGCCCGGCAATCCCTGCTCCCCTTTGCCGCCCGGGAAGCCGGGCTGGCCGGGCATGCCGTCCTGGCCTGGTTTGCCGATGCCAGGCGGGCCAGGAGGGCCTTGGATCCCGGGGGCCCCCGGAGGCCCCTGCAGCCCCAACTCTCCTGGGGGTCCGGGTTTGCCCAGGGGTCCCTGTGGGCCGGGGAAGCCAACCATGCCCGGTTTGCCGACCCCCGGCAGCCCCACGGGGCCGGGGGGACCCGGCAGCCCAGGCGGACCCTTCAGACCCGGCAAGCCCGGGATCCCGACCCCCTTCTCCCCTTTTGGCCCTGGGATCCCAGGGATTCCTGGTGGCCCCTTCATCCCGGGCTCACCCTTCGGCCCCGGTTGCCCCTGCAGCCCCGGAGCACCCGCTTTCCCTATGCCGGGAAGCCCGTGAGGCCCCGGCGGTCCCTGCGGTCCGGGTATCCCCATGGGCCCGATCTCCCCCTTCGGCCCCATCTCCCCTCTTGGCCCCGGGGGTCCCATGACCCCTGGTTTTCCTGGCATCCCTGGCAAACCCGGCTTTCCAATTCCTGGGTATCCTTGTGGGCCTGGTTTTCCTTTGGCTCCTGGTACACCGTGACCTGGTAATCCTGGTGGCCCTGGTGGCCCTCTTGGTCCAGGCTCACCCGGGGGGCCTTGCTCACCCCTCAGACTGCGCATGGGAATTTCTGGGTTGGGAAGAAAAGAAAAAGAAAGGGGAGAGAGAGATAAAAGGTCATTGCAATCACATCCTTCACAAAACAGTCAGTTTTGAATTGAATGTGCGTTTTTATGATGCCTTGCAGTTTTGTGGTAGACAGAGACAGCTAGACAGTTACAGGTTGGTGTTAAAATGTTGCTACTGTTTTTCATACTCCAGACTTCCATGCATGCTTCTGTTTCCACAAATTACTGTGCATCATTTGTAAAAGCCATTTGTGATTTGGTGTTGTTTTCTACCTATACAATCTTAATTGGACAAAATCTGTCTTTTGTCCCATGTTGCTGTAGATAAATCTACCTTTAAGAGTTTTTCCAGGAAACTCAGTGCTCTTGTGCTGTGGGAGGAATCCTGGCATAAAGGTGCTTTTTCTGGAGAGGCTTAAATGAGCATGATCAATTAAAAAAGATTCTATTGGTAACAAGTTTATACATAGGGTATGTCTGTATTTTCCCCAAGGCTTTGGCTCCATCAGAGTATTGCTGGAAACCTGCAGCCATAATCAGTACTGCTCTTTTGGCATAGCCATGTCTAGTTACGGCTCCTCTAAACACTTTGCAAAATGTTTGTATTGTCCAAACCCACATTTTTGTGTATGTGACCGTTTATCATTGCAGGTCAGGGTGGGAATATTGCTGCTGGGGTTGGTTGCTTTTCAAGCTGCAGGCTTTTTGGGTTAAGTGGAAACTCTTTCCAGCTCTAAAATGTGTAAAGTAGTGAGAGATTTGGGGAAGGACAGGAGATGAGGTTTCAGGACAAGAGAATTAACTGTTCTTTGGGAGGCAGAAATCTTCCCTCTCAGCATATGTTGTGTTTTACGCACATCAAAAATCTTTGCTCATGAGATAGGTTGATTTTACTACAGCCAATGCTGCTTGTTCAGACACTCTAAAAATGGGCCCTGAAATCTGCCATTTCCCTCTGAAGTTAGTGGAGGATGTGGTTAGCTGGAGCCTCAGTAAGACAAAGCTACCCAGCTTGTCTGCAGTTGCACAGACGCCGGTTGTTCTCACAAGGATTTTATGACACTGGGTGTTCCTGGTCACCCTTTGTATTTTGGATTTCTTTACTTGTTTCCTTAAATATCTTAATACTGTCCAAACATCCTTAACTGAATAGGGAAAGAAACTGCTTCTACGTGCAGACTCGTATATTAACTGTCTGTACTTTCAATGCCTCTGTTGCACCCATAAATAACCTACAGAAAGAGGACTCCAGAGTCTGAAGAGCAATTGTATGTTTTTATCTGCAAACCTCAAAATCACAGGGTCTGGACAAACTCAGACAAAATGGTGATGTTCCCATAAATTCAAATCCTGGGGCTCTTAGTTCGTATGTCTAGTTGTTGGAGCGAGAGTGGGAGCAGATCCAAACAGCACTCTGGGCCATCGTTTGAAACCCCATCAGAGGGTTTCCTGCAAACAAGTGGGATGACATGGTTTTTCCTAGAGTTGAACAGCACCTATTGAGCAAACCTGTGTGCTGGAGGCTCATTGCAGGTGGGGCTGCTCAGAGGCTGTGCTGCAGCCCAGAGGATGACTGTGGTCTTGTGCTGGTGGCCCTGAGCTGCCCCACAGCTCCCAGGAACCTCTTTTGCCCACCTGTGGCCAGATATGTACCTGGCCAGTTCCTTTGGGCACAAGGATGCTGTGCCCAGCCCGTGTTCCACTACCCCATGGCGAACGGAGCGTGCAGGAGCGGAGAGGGACACGCTGACCTACCTTTCTCTTTCTTGGGAGCCATGTCCTTGCCGAGCATGGGCATCTGCGGGACCTCCTTCCTGTACTGGGGCAGGTGGGGGTACTCCTTCCCGTAGGGCATGTGGGGCACCTCCTTGCCCAGGTGCTGCATCGGGATGCCTTCCTTGCCCAGCGGCATGTGAGGTACTTGTTGTCCGAGGGGTTGGTACTGGGGCACCTGAGGTGGCAGCTGCTTGATTCCATAGTAGGCACCACCTTGAGCAGACCTCACCAGCTCTAGGTAAACAGTGACAGCCACTGCCAGCAGCTGCACAGGGAAGAGCAGCATGACCATCACCTGTGAAAAGCACCGCAAAACACACAGTTGGCAGATGATGGTTTTTCTTCATGTTGTGCATTCCCCGTCAGAGCAAGCTGCTCTCGTTTTCTGCAGCAAACTGGACCTAACTCTCTGCAAAGTGGCCCTGATTTGTGTGCTGGCCTGGAGGATATCCTGCAGCAGGCCTGTATCTGGTTTATTGGAGGCTCTACTCGAGCAGTGCTATTACAGCAAATGTCCCTTTTTTGTATTTAGTTTTAAGCCAGCCCAGAGGTGCCCTCTGTGGTTACTCCACACAGGAACCCGCCCCCAGTTTGCTGTCTTCTCACCTGTGTCAGTGCTACAGCACAGCTTTGGGGAGTTCTGCTGCAAGCTCTGGCACAGGGGAAGAAAGACAGGCGATGTGGTGATCTCCTAAATGCGTTCTTCCTGAGGAAGCCGTATGGTCAGTGCCCCTTCTGCTTTCCACAGCAATGAAAGCTCTGTTTCTGAGCTTAAATCTGTGCCTGGGATTGTGCCCTGTGGCTGCAGGGTCCAAGGGCTGTCTGTTTCTGTCACAGCTCCTCGCCAGCTCTCCTCTTAGCTGGGCTGGGATCCTCTCGGCCTCCTCCCAGAAGTGGGCCTGCCTAGGCCGCCACTGCACCAACCCAAGCCTTTCTCTGGGAATGTTCAACTATTTTCCAAAGGTCTTCCCCTCTGTAGATCCTGGCCCATTGCAAAGCAGCCCATCCCAGCACTTCACCAGTCCTGCTAACACAACAGAACGAGGCTGGGCTTTCTTTTACTTCTTTATCAAAATGTTAGCTTGGGACTTCCTGTCCCACCTGCTGTTGGCTTTTCTTTTTGCAGTTAAGGGCATTACCATTAGCTGAGCAGCAAATTAGGAATTGCGAACTCCCTCAATTAATGCAAATTAGGGGACAGCATGTGGTAAAAAGAGATATTTGTGTGTTGGAGTATTTTGCCCCACAACCAAATCTGGCATGCAAGTTCTGCTCTTTTCAAATACACATGGCACTTGCCAAGCTGGATGGCTGTTGCCACTGTCCCTTTTTTCTACCATGCAAAGATGCCTTGCACCCAGCCTGGGTGTATTTTGAGGTCATTTCTGCATTCCCTGTGCATTTCCAGGTCATTTGTGCTCCAGAGCTTTGCCAAACTGCTTGTCAGGACTTGCTCCCAGCAGCTGCTCTGCTCTGGTGTGATGAGGGCCTGAAGAGGCAGCAGGGGCTTTGTGCCACCTGCTTCTTTTCCTGTCCTTCCCCAGCAGCCTGGCTTGATAAAGAGGACAAAAAAGTACCTCAGTCTGTGGCAAAGGGGCTCAGCACTGTGCCCCCATGTCTGGGAAGTATCTTCTATGGGGAGATGCTTTCCCCCTGTGTGTCCTCCAGGTTTTATGTTTTGCTCCTGCTCGAAGTTTTCCATTCACTTCACATTAGCAAAGCACATTTTGCTCTATGAGATTTAATCTCTAAATGCCAATCGGTGTATAATCATTACTGAAGGTGTAAGTGGAGCCTACATCAAAATGGTGTAGTTAAAACAAAGCAGAAGGTTATTTTCACTAATCATATATAGATATATGAACTATAGGAAAGATGGAAATATGTGTTAACAGCAAACCAAACCTTTTCAGAAAATGAAATACTATGAATAAACACTAGATGGAGCATATGTTGCACAGCTGTGTTTCAACAGTCACTTTCCCTCCCAGGAATTCTTGGACCTAACCAGCTGCCATGTGGCAAAGAAAACCAGAGCCAAGATGTACAGGAGTTTGTAAGTGTAGCTGAAGCCCAAGCACAGTCGCTCATCCTTGTTCAGCAAAGCATTTCAGCAAATCCTTCTCCTCCAGTGAGTTTAATGTGGCTTTTAGCCCACAGCTGGCTGTGCTGCTGTGAGCTAAAGGATTAGGGCCTTGGGACGTGGTATTTCTGCTTAAAGCTCAATGGTGAGCTTTGGAGTGGGAGGACAGCCTGTGCACGATCAGTTATTGTGGCTTGGCTGGGGTGTGGTGACTGAGCTAACCCACTGCAGCCCCATCTGCACATGGACCCTAAGCAACCTTTTCTTTTGGGGGGGTGAAATGGGGGAGGCAGGGATATGTCCCCCTTCTTGTCTTTCTTGTCCTTCCTGCTTCTTTCTGTACAGAAGGAGTAGCTTGCAACACCTTTGCCCCTCTGTAGCTGAATAGGGTAATGCCTGTCCCAGTTTGCAGGGAAAATCCCAGTTACTGGAAATTTGAAGTATTCTCTGCATCTCTCCCAAAGGAAAAACATTTGTATGAAGGGAGAAATGCCTTTAAAAATTACAAGATACTCAATGATATAGGACTGTTTTTGAAACCTGCTAGAATGAAGGGCAAGGTGGATTTTGAAGAATGAGGTTATTAAATTAGCACCTTGGCTACTTTGTTGTTCTGGTGGCCAGTTTTGGGGGAGTTGTTTTTTTAAAAAAAGATAACTTCAGTAGAATACGTAGAGGGGGAAATAGGTAAAATTCCTTTGGATGATATTTTCTCCTTGTTTTTATTACAAAACATGGGCTTTGTGTGCGAGTGGGAGGTATTTGAAATAATTGAAAAACCTTTCCTATGGGGAGCCACCAGCCTGCCTGCAGCTCAGGCTGAACTCGGCCTCCTGCTGCTTGTGCCGGGCTGGCCTGGCCCTGCCAGGCTCACACAACACAGCTGCACTGGAGCAGGCACGGCCACGAGGTACACGAGGTGCTTTTGTGTACACACATGGAAATTTTGAGGGGGATCAGGCAAGACTTGTAGAGATAGGAAGGCTCCAGAGGAGGAGGTGATCTCACCACATCTGTGTTTCCTGTAGTGTTTTTTGACTCATCCATAACCCAACCAGTGTGGCCTGGAAATGACAGATTGCTTCTCATCTATTGATTTTGGCTGGGGCTGGTGCCTGTGACTAGCTGAGGTGGAAGGTGGGGGTTTATTTACTGAACAACCTTGGGCTAGATGGGACTTGGCTGACATCTTTGTGGGAGGAGGTCAGGGCCTCCCCCGTGGCCTCATGAGCTGTCTGGGGCTTGGGCTCTGCCGCAGGTACTGGAGATGCAGCCTGTGTTTGGTACCATCTGCCCAGCTTGTCTCCCCCTGCTCCCAAAGGAAGGAGGGATCAGACAAAAGAGGTCTTGATGAGACACGGTAGAGTCATGTGTGCTGCTGCTGGATTATTGCTGTCAGATACCATCACTACACGGAAAGCCTGCCCAGGAACATGAGGGATGCTGGGGATAGCCCTTTAGAGTTTCCACTCATTGCCTCTCATGCTACTCAGCTTCTCTAAACAGTTATTAATGTACTGAGAGAAGCTGAAGGTGTGTTTGTTTCTGAATGCCTGGGTGCACAGCTCTAGTTTGAAGACCTTGCTAGGAAACCCCCAACATCTTTAAATGCCTAAAAGCTACTGAAAATCTTGCTCTTGGTTTTCAAAAGAAGCCTATAGAGCCTAAATGTTGGACAGGCCCTCCAGAACTTCTGAACAGTAAAAGGAGATGTTTTCCCAGTGGTGACAGATCTCGAGGAAAACAGAGTGAGGAGGAGAAAAACCTATGTTGAAGATGCAGTCAAGGTGTAAGACTTCCCACCCCCTTCACCCAAATCCCAGCAATTTAGGGATCACCTCTAAACCCATTCACATAATGCAATCTGACATGCTTTCCAAGGTGACTATTGGTGGAGCAATATTTTGGCTTTGGATTGGGATTTTTGTCAGAAAGCAAGAGCAATGTGTCTGTGTATTTGTGGCAGGTTAAGTGCACATGTGCACCTTTAGAGAAGCCAAGGGCTTGGAGAAAGCAAAGTTTTATTGTAACTTTGGATGTTGGAAGGAAGATGGAGGAGAGGAGCCACTGAGCCTTCTCACCATGTGACATATAGTTTTGCAGCAGTCATTCAGATACAGCCACAACAAACATTTTGCTTTACCTAGTGTGGGACAAGATAATTCAGGGTGAAGGAACATTATCCTAAACCACAGTGTTCAGTTGGTTGTGTGTGAAGAAGGCATCTAGCTGTCTCTGTGGGTGAGAGAGAGTCCCTGAAAAAAACACATTTTTACAGGCAAAGCTTGAGAGAGAACATTTCTCAATAATCTCTTTGGTAGAGCTGTTCTCCCGAGAAAACTAGAAAGGACCTTCCTCCGGCTATTTGAGTTTGTCAGCAAAAACAGGAGACAAAACAAAATGTACCAGCAGTCAAAATTCTTAAATTGGTGTGAAGAAATAATGGCTGGTTTAGCCTAATTATGTAAAAAATGTATGGAAAGAGTGATGCCCATCCACTTGGGACTTGAAATCATAGGTGGTCTTGCAAAGAGTGGAAACTAGACCTTGATTTATTGGTTCTCACAGGAAAGTCATCACTCTGCAACCAACGTTGGGTTGTCTCAGAACTTCTGAGATGCTCACCCAGAGACCACTCCCATGGGCTTAATTTACCAGCCCTTTCCTTTCAATTGCTGTATTTCCCAAACAGGCATAAGGCATGAGTAGATCTCAGTGACCTGAAGTCATTTCCCTGCGGTCGCTTCCATAGGGGCTGCCTGAAGCTGCAGGGTCCAGTTCCCCACTGCACTGGGGGGATGGCCTTGCTAGTGCTCTGGTTTTCACATGGAAAATGACTGCTGCAAAGTAAAAATCCTTGTGACTCTGGAGATTTTGTTCCCAAAAGAGTGCCACTAAAAAAAAGATGATAAGCTAAATTCTCCAGGGTGTTTCTGTCTTTAGATCAGAAGTGGTTAGGGTGACTTCTGGGGTGACCTTGATAACAGATCCTATTACCAAGTATGGACAATGGAGATCCAATCCCACAGGAACATTATACACCTCACTAAAGTGTCTGTCATAGAGACACATGCAAGAGCAGTATAATGCAATGGGAATGGCAAACAGTGGGCTGCTGCAGCGCAGTGGGCTGGTGGGTGAGGTGCACAGCTGCTCTCTCGGGGGTTTCTACTGGCTGGCCCCAGTTCCTACACAGAGGTACCCAGCAGCTCAAGGGACGTCACAGAAGGGCTTGTAAGAAAGAACTGAGGTCCTGAGGTAACAAAGTGATAGCACTTTTCTTTTTCTGTTTTCATTTTTAGTGCTGCTTTGGGAGCAAGTACCCAGCTTATCCCTGCCTTCTACAATACAGATTCCTTAAACCGCTGGGTTGGGCTTGCAAATGTGTGCACACCTCTACCACATACTTGTTTTTCTTAAGGTGTTCACCACATGAAAAGCATTGGATTAAGCACTGGGCTTAGAAATTTGGGGTAGGGGTGTTGGCATTTGTAAACTAATTCTATTAGCTAGCTACCTTTTTTGGAAGAATTCTCAGCGCTATCAAGGCTTTAGTTCCTGTAGTGAGCCAAGCTGTTCCTATCCAGTGAATAACTGTGGTGACTTCAAGGGTGGGATGTTTTCAGATGTGAGAATCAAGCAAATATTGATTGTTGTTCTCACCACCGGTGCTGCAAAGCGTAGGTGACTTGAGCAGTGAATTTCCCAGCACACTGTTTGTTGCCCACAGTTTTCAAAGACACTATTTCAAAACTTCATCCCAGCTAAAATTCATCTCTGGATTGTTAACTCCTTTCAGGATTAACCTGTCCGTGCTTTGAAGAGACCTGGGGATACCTTTTATTGTACAGAGACTGAATTTTAGTGGAAACTTGTGTTTTCAGGGACAGGAAAAAACAAAACCTTCTGCATGCCCAATTATTTTGTACGTGCTCAAGAGCCATTTAATGCACACACTGACTTCTGGCTTTCTGTGCCAAATGAGTCTTTATGTCATTTGGACAGATGTTTTCAAATTTGCCAGCAAACTAAAGAAACACTAGTGTAGGGGGTTTCTTTTTGCAAATGCAGTCATACTCCACATAAAAGCAGGGAGTGAAGGCAACCAAATGTACCTTGAGATGGATTTCCTCTGAAAGCTAACCTGTTTTGTGACCCAAATAGACACTAGCTGCACTGATTTAATCTTATTTTCAGCAGTGAAGAGCAGGAGGACAGTGAAGGAGAGCACAGCCCCTGTACAAGGACCCAGCCATGCTATTGGCACGAGATAGTTGATCTATGCCCCAGCACGTTTGGGGTCCTGCACCATTTAGCTTTGTCGTTACAGTGCCTAAAGCTTCACTGGAGGCAATACCTGTTTCTTGAGTAGGTGAAGAATTTACCTTGCTAAAGTGCCTATAAGGCCCTGTGCATTCAGTAGGCAGGAAAGTAGGATTTATGGTAAATGTAATCCGGCCTTCTTGCTTCTTGTGAAACTCTCCCACAGAGATCAGGTTTATTTTTTTTCCTCTCCCTCCTTTTCACTGTCCCCTCCAAGGAAACAAAGTAGTCTCAAGTGTCTGTGTTCAGTTTAGATTACCAAGAAATAGCTATTGTTCAGTATGTTAAAAATAAATTAAATCATATTTTGCTCAAGGTCTAACAACTGTGTCTGATTATCATGTGGTATTTACTAAATCTAAGGCAGTCATAACAAGTATTGTCATAATAAACATTTTAAAACACATGCATGCATAAACCTGCTGCTAATGGGGAATATTCAACACGTGGCAGATGCTTGTTTCTAGGCATTTTTAAATTCAAAATGGTGCCTAGAGCTTCTTTCTTAGAGAAGTGTGATAGCATCTAAGTAAATGGCTTCATCCTAAAAACCAATGGTCATCCATAAGCTATCTTTGGCTTCAGTGGTAATTATATGATCTTTTCTTGCAATGCCTGGGGAGGTCTCTGTTTATCCATTTGTGAATGCATTTCCAGAAACAAAGCACTTGCCTCTGCTCCCATTTGTCTGCAAACACATTCATGTGTGTGCTCACTCTAGATGATCACCCAGCTTTCTGTATGAAAATGGCACCCTTGGGCTTCCCCTGTTTCTTACTTCCAAACAGAGTATATCTGCATTTGGGCCTGTATCTGTTGCTTCTGTGCAGGTATTTATGTGTGCCTGTGTTTGAAAACACACCCTGGCAGTGGAAGAAGCTACAACGAGAAGGAGATTTTAGCCCATGCAGACATAATTATGTTGCCTCTAGTCTTCTCCTCATGGCCAGGGTTCTGTAAGCCTACCTGTGCTGGCTCAGGCAGGCATCTCCTCATCTCTCTGCAGATCTGGGCATGATGAGATTGGCATCACCACAACCCCAGCTCCCATGCACAGGCCTCTGCTGGCTCAGCACAAACACGAAGCTCACAATTTATGATGATATTAAGATGCTTGGCACTGGTAATTGATTTCCAGGCGGGTTTGTCTCTTGCATGTTTTTGAGGATCTGGCCCGGATGCTGCTTGCTGGAAAATGCCTGAAAGCTACTTGGAGTCAGATGGCAGGGAGCCGTGACAAGGATCAGTAAGTGGGCACCGCGGGCCGGGTGACCACAGTCCCCGGGGACACAGCTCTCTTGCCTGGTGGCATGTACTCGTTTGCACGAATCGGTGCCTGACCTCAGGCTGGGGAGGAAGGTCCAACGTGGGGGAATGTTTGCAGAAAAGCATGCGACTTTAATTATGGGATTAGAATTAATTATAGGTGGGATTTAGCAAATACCTGCCTTTGAATACGTTTTCCTGTTCTCTGCCATACGGCACGCGCTCGAATCCTCTGCCTAATGCTGTCTTCTGGGCAATTTGCCTGCAGTCTTGGTGGCAGGCAGATTTGATGGGGACACTGAAATGCCTGCCATTAGGTGCCCGTTCAGCGATGGGTGGCGTGAGGCGCGCAGAGCCGGGCCCGATAGCGCAGAACACACCGAGCGATCAAAGCGCGGAGCTGCCTCCCCGCTTATCGGTGTGGAATCGCGCTGCTGGCACGGAGCCCCGGCCTGGCCGCCGATGTGTCCCAGCACAGCTGTTTGCTCAACGTGGGAACTGCGCTGAGGGCTCCTTCTCTGCAGGGCCGGTGCTACCGAGCGCTGCAGAAGGAGCTCCCCGCAGGCCGCAGCCACGGACACCATCCAAGGAATTCGCCTTATCAGATGGAACGGGTTTGCCATGCACAGCACGCTGGAAAGGAGGCTGGTTTTCATGGAAGTGCTTGTATAGTCAACCGTTTCCTAGGGGTGTTGTTGATTTGGCTTTTGTTTTGGTGAGGACGCTTCACATCTACTGCCAGTCCACTAACCCCAAATAATGCAAAGACAAACAACTGGCTACGCACGTCAGACTGAAGTGTGTGATCAGCAGGCTGAACCCTGAGGTGTGGATAATGAACTATGGCGACTGCTGGCTCCATAGCAGTGTGAACAGGGAACTGCAGGCTTGCTTTGGAAACCTCCCTTCTCGGCTGGCACTCAGCATTCTTGGCCTTGCTCTGCCCTGGGATAGGTTGTACTGGCTCCCTCCAGTAGAAGCCTCCCAAATTTTCATGATACAATTGTTTGTGTGTTATTATGGTACAATCGGTTGCAAAGTGTATCACAGCATTTTACTGTTTTAATCCAAAGTGCCTCTAGCAGTGCTGCTGTGAATTATACTCACTGGTGGAAGTGTAAAAAGTTTCCATTTCGTTACCTCTTGGGTCAGCCAGCTACAGCTTTGTGAACAAGCCACAGGCTAGCAATTGGCTCTAAATGACAAGTGAATAATCTGCACAGTTCACTGTTAAAATTGTTAGTCAGTGGAATGCTTCATCTCATCAGATGTATGGGAGTAGACAGAAGTGAGGAAAGAAGACTACCTCTTTCTGCAACAATTAATAAACTAAAGTATATCCTGAATCTTTGGCCAAATATGCCTAAGTGCCAGAATGCTATTCTGAAGGATATCTACTAGTTTTACTGGTTAGAGAACTGTTAGTTCTTCATTTGATTAATTGAATTACTGTACTAAAAGCAGAAAAAGATTTTGTCATCCTTGTGAAGATGCGCTGAGTCTTAAATCTCTCTCTATATATTTTATTCTAATATGGCATGGTTTAGGATTTTATATCTTGTGTCTGGGAGGATTGCTTAGAGCAGGAGCATCCTATGAATTAGTAGACCTCAATACCTTTAGGAAAACTTGCAGAAATTGTGCATGCAGAAATTCCCTTCATTGACATATGCAAGACACAAAGAGGTACTGGAGTATGTCTTTCTCTTAAACACGTCCCAGAAGATGGCAGTGGAAAGAAAAATCCTGATTATAGAAGTGTTCTTGATAATGACAGGGACTGATTGTTGCAGGTGTTGTAGAGGAGATAATCTGTCTTCTTATTAGTTTAAGTGTTATGTAAAGCAGTACAGCTGTCTGCAGTTGTAATATTCATGTAGGCTGGACATCTCAGCCTGAGGGACACTTGGTGCCAGACCTAAGGACACAAGGGAAAAGTGGCCAGAAGCTGCTCTTGGGCTTCCCTTGATGCCAAGGCTGTAGCAAGCACTGTTTCAGTTGCTGGTGCCACTTGAGGTCTGACCTGCATGGCCTGTGAGCCACTCAAACACTCTGCTGTGGTGTGACATCCTGCCACACCACGGCCATTGTCACCAGGGCTTCATTTTGGAGATGAAAAGGCTGCACAGTGTCGTGGGTAGACAGAACACAGCCACAGCTTTGGAAAAGGCAGATGTCTGTCTCTGCTAATGCCTGGTCTGGCCAGTGCTCTGCTGTGGGACATTTTGGGAGGTGAGGGCTCCTGGCAGCTCTAGGGTGCCTGAGGCAGGCAGGAGGGATGGCTCTTTGGAAAGGGGGTGACTTTTAGCCTTTTTATTATCAAGATGAAGCAGGACCTTCTCTGAAGAGTAGAACTTTTTAGCTCTTTTTAGCACTGTATGCATACTGATTTAAGGCTTTACAGTGAACCACTACATTGGAGCTATTAAGCCCCTATCAAGGAATCAAGATCATGAAATCTCCTTAATAAAGAGAGCCTAATTCTAGGTGAACAGGTTTTTTGGTTGCAGTATTTTCAGTTATAAAGAAATTTTATTTCCTGTGCCCCTTTGTAGTGATCATACTCCAGCCTTTGCAATCCAAGCAGTGGTTACTTTAACAGTCCAGCAAGTTCTTGCACTACAAAGCAAGAAATCTGTGTGGGACTCTTGAAGTACTTGGTCTGATCTTAATTTGAAATAATTTATTGTTCTCTTTGACTCCTGTTGCAATCCTGTGGCCTTATGCATTGCCTTCTTGCCAGAAAATTTGCTTGATTGCCTCTGTCTGAAACTGGCACAGCACAGCATTTCTGTTCCTTTTCTCACTTTGATGGCGTACAAAATGTGTTTTCTTGGCTCCTGCCCTCATGCTGTTTCATTACATTTTTTTTTTATTTTAAATAAAAGCAAGAGGCTTTGGAGGCTTTATTTTGGAGACGAATTGTTACCATTTTACAATATTTCCGTTCACTGTGCTTTGATGAGCCTGTCAAGAGAAAGAGCAGCTTCTCTCTCCCTTATTTTTATTTGCTGTGCTCTAACTCTGCCACTTCCCAGAACCCAAAGTCCCAGTCCAAGGGAGATATGAAAACAGTAACAAATGTCTGTAAAATATTTTTCTTGAAAAAACGTCCTCTCAGACAATTTTTTTTGGAAGGTTATTTGCCATTAAAAAAATTCCTGCCCTTTGCATACTTTTCCTACCTTTGCTCAACCAGTGGAAGAAATAATCTTGCCTTAGAAGGTTAAACATACTAGACTACTCCACCCAGAGAGAAATCTTTAGCATGCTTTGAAATTATTTAGCAGTAATTATTTTTCTATTTTATTATCAAATATTGCAGGTATCATCATATTTGTTAGGATGTGCTAATCATGACCTGACACTCCATTCACAAAATTCGAGCAGATCTTAGCTCACATATTTCCTAAATGAGTTAATTATTTTACTTTTTATGCTACTTTTCTTAATAGACTAAGATGACAATAACTACACCTAAACATTCACTTGGTTAAAATGGTTTCTAAACCAGGCTTGAAATTTCCATGAAAGACCCTTTGTTCTCTGGGTCCCACCTGTGGGCAGACACGAAGGTGGCAGTTGCTGGGTGGCAGGCAGTGGATCTGCCAGTGTAGGTCTCTTCATCATCTGGCACTTGTGTAAAAAAACCCACTGAAAATCACTGACAGCTCCTCCACGCCACTGCCATGGCTGAACTGCACACACACAGATTTAGTCCTAAAGACCTTCTGTCTTTTCCTCTTGTGTAGCAGGTAAGAAATGCATCTTACTCAAGTCTGCTTCAGCACAAAAGACACATCACTGGAGGGGCAGAGAGACAAAGCTGGAAGTCATTGTTATTTGTTGTTTGTTAACAAGTCTTACTTTACAGGCCTGCGCGGGTACCACCCCCTTCCCACTCTGCACCTGCAGAAGTAAGGGTAGCAGGAACACAACCTAAAAAACTTTCAACCTGAGTTGTGAAATGCTCCCTGTAGGTTTGATTCACTGAATACTTCCAGCAAGCTTGCCACGCCTTTCAAAAGCACAGTAAAGAAAAAAACACCTTCTGAAGCACACACATGCGTGTAAAAGGCCCTCCCCATCCCACTCACACACACTTATCCTGGATCCATGAAAATACAGAGTCATTTGAACTCCAAAAATGTCATGAGGTGGAATTAATTTTCTATACGCAATCCAATGTGCTATGGTTTAAAGGACTTGAAATTGCACATCTGTCACCTTGGAACAACCCAACCGAGGCCAAAGGAAAGCAAAGCCAAGTCCTGAGGAGCAAATACTATCAGTCACTCACTTAAGTCTCTCAACTTTACTCAAGGAAAACAGAAATGTTCAGTGCAGCCATTTGGACCCATGATGACTGAGACTAGCAAATGCACAGGCTGGAAAGCTGGTCAGTGCTCAGCTCTGGGGACTAATAGTTATAAAATATCTGCAGTGGGAGTCGGCACTTGGGTTTCATCCGTGCTGCGGCCAGGATGAAGGGATAGGCTGACAAATGTGCAGCTACCCAGCTACTCAACTGGATTAAAGCTGGACACCAGCCTCTCTTCAGCTTCCTGCAGTACTACAAGGAAGAGCTGGGGCTGGAAGAACAGGAGGATATGGGATTGGCAGGGGAAATTAAAGAACTTCAATCCACAACTGAAATCCAAGCCCCTGATCAGGGCCTGGTGCCTGAGCTGTCAGACCACTGAAATCCTCCTCAAAGGCACCTTGGTGCACAAGCCTTTCTTAGTGCTGGGTGTGGACTTGAGGCTCCTTTTACCTGTGGACACTTCCCAGGTTTTCAGACGAAGTCTCTCATTGCTTTTCCTCTTCCCTATGGCTTCTTGGGTCTGCTGTGCCCTGTGCCAGCTCTTACCCACCTCTTGGGAGCTGATTCCTGTAGCCTGCTGGCTCTGGCACGACCAGGAGGGAGGGAATGCAAACCTCAGAAGCACCTTTTGCTAAAGGAAGAATTAGACCTGTGTTCCTCAGGCCAAGTAAGACTGTGCTTGAGCTGCTGATGGTTGCTTGGAGTTTGAAAGAAAAATTTGGCACCTGCTTTCAAAAGAGGATTGTGAGCTATGAGCCGAGAGTGGAGGGACTTGTGCCTGTGTACTTCATTCACCAGAAGGCACTTAAACCCAGGGGCGAGCTGGGATTTAGGATGAATTGCAATCTCCAGCCTTCCCTATTTGGCTGGCTTAGGCAACTCCCCAAACAGTGGCTTTTGTGAATCCCCCTCCGAGGCACTTAACTCCACTTACACACAGGCATGGAGCACCGGCATCTAATTCTGGCATGTGGACTCCATTATGGAGCCAGATGCAAACATCCCCTTATGGATTAGGATCTGAAAGGTTCTATATCCTGTATTATCAATCAGCTAAGGCCTTAGTTCCCTGCCCCATCCTCCCTTTTTTTTGTTTCAAAATCTAGACTTTTTAAAAGCAGACAAGCATTTGTAAAAATTATTCTTGTATCTGTGCAAAGGCATATTTAAGGCATGTGCTAGATATTCCCAGGACGATGCAGTTAGATCAACAATGACTAATTCCACAAAATCTGGCATTAGAAAAAGCAATGCATTTAAATTATGTCATATCCTTCCCTGCAAACTTTGTTCACCAGACTCTCATTGCTGAACATCAGAACCAAAGGTTTATGGCTACCCACAGGCCATGGCTCAATCAAATTCAAAAATAAATCCACAAGGCTGGTATTTCTCTAGCAAGCCAAATGGAGTTATGTTTCATACAGCAGGATGGCTATGAGCAATACTTAAAATTATTTTCATTTGTGTGCTTCGTTTGACTCTGAGATGAGGCACCTACATTAACTACAAGTTAGTTTTGCCTTTGGTCAAGAAACATGCTCAGATTTTCAAATGTTAGCAGAAAGCATGTCTTATTGACAGAAATACTTCTGATCTCCTTTGTGTAAGGTTAAAGTATGCTAATGAAAGAGATATTCTAGAGTATATAATTATAGCCCACAGGATCAGAGTGAGAGGGTTTTTCCTTAGGTTTGAGCAGTATTGCCTGAAAATTGTCACAAATTTCTCAATAAATTAGATAGTAAAGCTGACTAGATCCTGCAGGAATAAGCTCCTTAGAGAACTGTACTCACAATTTGTATTAGTAAAGTCACCCAGGGGCTAGTGTTTTCAAAGGTGTGTTTGCAGCTTTGGGAGACACATGGACAAGTGCCAGCACTGGATGCCAGGTGCAATTTGGGCTGTGTTTAGAGCAGGAGCACTTTGCTGCTAAAGCAACACCAAATGACAAGGTACTCATAGCTGAGAAGCAGCCAAACCAGCAGCCCTGAGCAAGGTGCTGGGAGAGCGCTGGGACAGCCCAGCATGCACACAAATGAAATAATCAGCAAGAATTCAAGTAAAGAAATCAATCCCCCATGTCAGCTTTGCTAGTGTTTCTGCATCTGTACGAGTAGCTTGTGCTGGCATAACTGTTTGACACTGAGGGGACCCCAGAGCCCAGCAGGCAAAGGAAGAAATGCCTGGAGGAGAGCTGGGTCTGGAATGGATGGGAATGTGTGAAGGAATTAACCGAGATACCAGACACTGAACAGCTCTCTGCTTGGAACTGAGAGGTAATCCCATTGCTTCCATCATCACTGATTTAAACTTTAATAACAAATCAGCAGTGACTGTACTGGACAAAAATCTAAAAGGTTTTATAATCTCTGGGAGTATATGGCATCCAGGTTTGCTCTTTCATTAGATACCGTTCTCATTACAGCTTTTTGAAAGTAACGGGAAGGGAAGTGAGGCTAACTTACAAAGAGTTTTCATCTCTTCTTTTAAGAGATAGAGGGCAGAATGTACCAACTGCTGCCACATGACAGTGTCATTGCCTTTAAAGGGATTAGTTTCAAATAGTATTTATAGAAATAAATTATCATCCTCCTTTTCAACTAAAAGCCAATACCAGTAATCAAAATCACTAAGAAATTGAAAAAAATCCTCAACTTGGTATATTTAATTTTTTGTCAGTTTTGGGGGTTTTGCCTATTCAGGTTCTGGACTGGATTATCTCCTAATATGTGTCCAAATTTCATCAATCACCTTTGAGAATTGCTGTTAAATTCTACTCCTGCTTCTCCTTTTCCTGAAGTCCTTTTTGCTTCTCCCTCTTCTATGACTAATAGCTGTATCTTGTTTTATCCTTTCTTGTGCTTAATATTTATTCCCCAAATCAGTCTCTTAACAGTGGTCTATTGAAAAATGTTTACTTTTTTGGTTACTGTAATAAAGATTACATGCCATTATGTCTTTGGCTTGGAATGAAGTCCTCATCTTGATTAAATGTGACACCTCAAATGAACTTGAGTTCAGAGGACTAAGCCATGACAGGTTATGCAGAGGAAGGGGAGAGATTTGTATTTTCCTGCACTTGCAGTCATCAGTGTTTTGTGACCATACAAGACTGCTGTGGAATTCATAGCCCAGTGATAACTGTTATGGAAGAGAAGACAAACCTACTTATTTTTCATTTGGAAATGCAAAATTATTAACGCAATATTGTTGAAGAATTTCCTGGCTAGTTTTCCCTTGTCTGCCTCAGGCAAAAAATGATTGCTTGAAGTTTAATACTTTATGAAATCTCCTGACTATGAAGCTCTAGTAATTCTCCTTGGGAGGATCTGTGACACAGATAAAATACAGAAATCTGAACAGGCATGATGAAAAACTACATGCAGTGGAGACTGTAACTTTGAGAAAGTTGTGTCCCACCAGTTCCTGTCCATTGATTATACTGGTGAATATCTATTTTGTAAAGTAAAAAGTATATTTTTGAGAGGTCAGTAATTCGGGCCACTCCATGATCTGGAATAGATTTTTCTCAAGTAATTCAATTAATTACTTCCATATAACAATTGGCAACATTAGAAGCTTGTGAAATTCATTAGTCAGAGAACTGGTAACTTGTGCAGACAGTTTGACGTATGTAGATAACCCAAATAATTTCACTGAGAACTGTAACCTGTATAAAATTTGCTAGTTGTTAAATATTTTTAAATTAATCTCAAACTTACACAGACCCAGACAGTTATCCATGCAGTAGACTCTAGCCTGTTTTTCCTAATCAAGCAAAACTACAATGAGAATTTTGCTCAATTAAGAACTAAATAATTTGGCTGACTTTTACTCAGTTCCTGGCAGTAGAAAAATACCTGGTCTTTCCAACAGTAAGTGCCAGTGCAAAATATTTTGGCAAGGAACAAATGTCAGTTTAGATCTATGAAATTACCATTTTCAGGCAGTAAAATTAGAATCATTCTGGTTTGTATTAACTTAAAAATACGCAAACCCTGGCCAGCTATTGTGCAGCTAAGTAAACAGGTATCCACTACTGGCCCAGATTCTGTTCTCAGTTACAGAAGCATTTTGACTGCAGTGGACATAATTCCCCAATATCACTGAGTCCTAACTTTTATATGAGCTTAATTTACTGATATTGGTGTTCTGCTGTGGAAATTATCAGAGTGGTTAAATGTATCTGGTTTGAAGTGGACAACAGTGATTGGTGCTGAGTCCATTTTACTGCAACTTGTCTTGCTAGTTATGATGTCCCAGATGAACAGCTTCACTAGCCTAGCCCCTCTGAGCTAAAAGGAAATTTTCCAAAGATGGAAGAGTTGGAAGATAAGTGGGAGTGTTGCTTTCCTTTAATTATTTTCTTTTAAGGAAATGTTTTTCTTATCATTCTTTTCATCTATTCAAAACTGTCCCAAAGTCTTCCTGGAAAGTGGGCTGGAAATGTCATGAGAACAGACATTATTTCATGTATCTGATTTTTTTTTTCAACTGGCGACAAAGCTCCCATTTAATTAAATGAAAGCAGACTTTGGATGTCTCTGTTGATGTACAGACCTACAGGCAGTTGGAGAATGAGGAAAGAACCTGTAATGTAAGCCTATCACATTAAAAATACATTATGTTCAGACTTGACTATTGTTTTACAAGGAACTCCCAAGAAAACATGCATGTGGATCCCATTTCCTGCAGAAGTTTTCTTTAAACACTCATGAAATCAACATATCACACTTCAAAGTTTTCTTCATTTAGCTGGAAGTAGGGCTGTAAATGTTCTACTCAAATCCTTCACCATGGGTTAGCTGATGCCACCAGCAAACCCACTTCATACCTGTGGAAAAGGCTACACCTCCTTGGCCTGCTTGGGAGCTCTGCAGGCCAAGTGTCAGTGCTGCAATCAGGTCTATAAATCAGCTACATTATTTGTGTGCTGAAGTTTTTCTTCCCACTGTGATGAAGAAATAATTGAGTTGCAGAATTCCATCAGTTACATGTGAAGCTCATTGAATTTTATTCTCTAAGAAAAGCATTATTTTGTAAATGGGGGGAAAAAAAGTTTAAATGTAAATGGACACATATGGTTTTGGTACTTAAACCCATTTAATTACATCATTATTTTGCCAAATAACATGACATGGACAAGTTAGATGTTAGCCTTTTTTATAATTTAACCAAAGTGATCATGCATATTTGTGTGCTGGCTACACAACTACGTCTGATCTTTGTCCAAGCACAGAAAATTAGTGCAAAAAAAGCACGGGAGGATTCAGGGCTTCCAAATATATTAAACTCATTACTAAGATGCTTTAAACTTACTCACAGGTCAGCCTTGTTCACTCTTGGTGATGATGTCTCCCTGACTAAAAGTAATAATCCTAAATTGAATTGTCTTGCAAAGAAATGCAATGGTGCAATTGTAATTTTAACATTGATGCTTATCAAGAAAAACCCAGTTTGAGTGTTACCACATTTTAAAATGCATTTCTATGACCTTGTTCAGCTGTGTGCTGCCAAAGGATGCACATTGTAAATGAGCTGAAGTGTTAGTGTGCAGAAAAGCCAATGCTTTTTACTGCAGATGAGACACAGCCTCCCACAGCTGTGATCTCTGAATGTGGGGCTGGCGCTCTGATTCAGAATGGTGAAACAGGCACATGCTGAATGTTTACTATTCTCATCAGATATTCTTTCTTCCTATAGTGATGGAGGGGGGTGGGTTAGAAAATAATTGTGAAAGACTGTTCCCATCTCCTATGAGAACATGCTGCCCCAAGCAAACTAAGAAAATACTGGCTTACACTTTTTCCAAGTGAATTTACTGTAAGTGTGGCAGTGAGTGGCAGTAAGCTCTTTTATGTATTGCATTGTTTCCCACAGTTTCCAGTCCCTGCAGTTGACTGTTTACAGGTGTCTCTGAACCTTTGACTTCAAATAAAGCCACACAGACCACGAGTCAGTCTTGATGAGCAGACACATTTCTTCAGGTTCTCTTCAGGGCTGTGAGATGCAAGAGTTGTTTCCTGAAAATACTTTTGTCAAGAAGATGGCAGGCCTTACTGGAAGGAAACTTTACAGCAACTCTACACTTTGTGAGAGAGGAGTAAAGTTTAGGCCCTGAATGCTCATCTCTGAGTAGTGTAATATAAAAGATTTCTCCACTGCATCAATGCCATTGTCCCTGTGTAAAACTGGGATACATGGCCGGGGCTTCATGTTTTAGCTAGTTCATCTGACAAAGCCCTCCTTACTGCCAGTTTTCCAGTACTTCTGAGATGCAGAAGTCTTGGGGACTAGGAGGTGAAGAGGGTAAAGAAGCACTAACCAAAAAATCATACTGGCCTGCTGCAGATTAGGACATTAAAAAGAGAAAACAGTGTAATATGGTCTGGAATATTTTTTTGTTTTAATCTTGTAAGTCCTTGTCATGCTGTAAACAGCCCAGTTTGCTGAAGGAAGACAAGACAAAAGCAGGGCATGATTTGGGTAAAATGCATGGGGAGGCCACATCTTGGGCATGCCCTGGCCTCCTGCCACAGGCTGTTTCCAGTCTCTGGCTGGGTGGGGAAGGGATGCTTCAGTCCTTGTGTCTTCACCTAGGCAGTTTCTGGCTCCTCCACCTCCACCCTCTCCCAGGATGGCAAAGCAAGCCAGCCTGGGGATGCTGTTCCAGAGAATTAATCTTTGCTCTGGGGGGCTGAGGGAAGGACTCCTACCACCATCAGTGGTCCCACCTTCAAGCTCAGTGGCTCAGGCTGTGACCTGCTTTTGGAGGTGACCTGTTATGACTTAAGGACTAGGTAGTGCTAATGAGCTAAAAGAGAGCTGAAATGGATGATGGAAATGAGCCTCTGAAAGCAGTTTACAGAACTTGCACAGTTCTGTAAAGGTACTAGTGTTATTCCTAAAGAAAGGGTCCTATTTCAAAACATTTTCCTCTTTAGCACCAAAGCTTTACTCTGGGATTCATCTTGGCTTAATGCAAACACTGCACAGGGCAGTTCAGGGATGGTCAGCTCTTATGAGCAATTGCAGCTTTGTAAGCTTTGGGGTTTTATTAGATTCCCTACTGCAGTCTTTAGTAGACAGAATGGGTTTGGCATTTAAAACCCATCTTGTATAATTTTTCTAATTTCAGATACAGTCACCTTAACTAATTTCTGGCAATAACAAAGGAGAATTAGATGTCTCTGTAAACTTGTAACCACGATAAAAAGTGTGTGTGTGGGGGGGTGTTGGGTGTTTTGGTTTTGTTTTTTTTTAATAAAATATATTTATAAAATCAAGCACGCTGAATGCCAAAATGGTGTAGCACCTAAAGATCAAATGTTTCTTATTGATGTATATGTATTTAAATACGGGCAGGTGCTACAGCCAGTTCAAATGTCTGTTGGAGCAGGTTTTGATCAGGATGGAAACTGCGCTGGGTTTTCACGGGCACTCCTCGGGAGCAGACACGTCTCGGTACTGAGGCTGCCCTGCAGGTGGCGTGAGCCATCCGCCCAGCACAGACACAGCTCCAGCACTCTTGCCTTTCAAAGAAGAAAAGCAAAGTAATAAAAACATGCTCACATAACTGTCATTTATATGGGTGCTGTGTAACACCACTTTCAGTGTTGTGAGAAATGAAAGATTTCTTCTTTTTTTTCCTGGTAAAGGTAAAATCGTATTTTAAGACAGTTTTTTCCTGTGCCTTTGAATGAGGAGAGTCGGCCTTTCTTTCAGGTACTTTGATCACCTACTGAGAGCTCATTACAAGCAGTCTATTCCTTGTGTTGGCCAGGGCAAATATGATATAAACTAAGCTTTAAAAAATACCTTTCCTTTTAGTAGTTTCTGGCTTCCTGTATTTTAGACTGTGTTTAACTTTTTAGACTCTCTCTTATTTGTCAAAAGGCTTTGTTTTCTAGCTATCATGGAAGTGTATTATGTTGGAATGTGCTTTGCTCTGAGCACAGCAAAATCTGCAGATTTTTCTGCTGGTGAGTAGAAAACGGTAACCATCAGCCCTTTGATCTTAACCATTCTATATTTAGGGGGAAAAAAGGAAACAAAGTTTGAGTGTCTGCAGTTCCTATACATTGTAACTCCCATTTAGGGGTCCTATCCATTCCTGGCTGAGTTTAATCACATTCCTGGCTGAGTTTAATGTGAAATGGTGTTTGTATTCCACATCTGGCCATAGTAGGAGGAGGTAACATCTACATTCAGGCATCTTTTCTGCTCCATTCAGCACTACTGAATCTCAGAGAAAAATCATCCATGTCTAGGTAAAAAGTGAGAGGGGAGAGGAAATTAAAAGAAGTTAAAGGAGGACTGTCTGGTGAGACCTTAAATCTTCAGCTCTTCACCACCACTGTTACCCATGTGGGTAACTAGAGTTCTAAGCCAGGAACAAAGGATATCAGGTTTTAGGCACAGTAAAGAAATTCGTATCTCAAGGTTCAAAAATATGTATTTCAAGAAGGATACAAAGGAATAAGCTGCACAGTGACTGGCATGGGTATTCTGCCCAAGCCTGAAGGACAGGAGTGCAAAGCATGGGAGCATCTGAAATTGGGAATGGTTCCCTAAGGACATTGTCAGGTATGCCTGTGGGAGGAACAGGGAAAACCCTACCAGGCATGTTCAGCACCTGTAGACACAACGTGGGCTTGGTGTTTGGCACTCACAGTGTGCACAACAATCTCCTCAGGTATGATCATGCTGAGATATGCCAGAGGTTGTGAAGTTAGGAACATAAAGAAAAAACTTACTTGGAAGATTAAAAGGATACACTTGGCAAAAAATTCAGCCAACACCTAGCTCACCCACTATCCTATTTTTACTATTTAATCCCAATCACACTCCTAAGATACCTTTGAATATTCTGAGTCCATGAGAGATGCACACAAAGGCAAGATTAATACAGAAGATTTTTTTTCATTTCTACAGCACAGTCCTGAATAAAGCAAGTAGTGATTTCACAAAAAGCAGTGGTTGCAGTCACATCTGAGGTACATAGGTAATATAACTCTTCTTTAGATTTCTGAGGTTACATACCTCCAGGAAAACAATTTCCACTAGGTATATATTTAACTGAGTTGGGGAAATAAAAATGTCATTGTCAGTGTTTCACAGGCCAGAGCTAAACCGTTCCTAAAGGAGATGTTAATAGTATCCAGAAGAGAGAATGAACTCACTGCAGGCAAAAATTATAATAATAAAAAGTCAGACTCCTCCAAGTCTCATTTGGTTCAACTGCAGATTGCAGGAGATTTCTCATAAAAGTATTTGATATATTTTAGTGTGACTCTACAATGGTTGGGAAAAAACAAACATATTCTGTTGAGAGTTAAGCTATTATATAACTCTTCCTCATCATGCTAATTTTTAGCAGAAAAACTGCAGGCCACTGGACTTAGCTGAGCTGGGTAAACCTTTTAGCTTACCAAACATCACATCAAAAGTTGGGACTGAGTAAGTGTTAAAGCTTTGTTAGGATGGCGTGTCCTAAAATAATTGTAGAATGCCAAAGACAGAGCTTCCTGTGTTCCTTCAGGCTGAGCAGAGATGCCAAGTATACAGAATTGGAAGCTGTCTATCAGGAGTTTTTTTATTTGCTTGATATTGAGCAGACAGCAGAGACAAAATACCAAAAATGCTTGAAATCCTTATGACCTTTCACTGCAAACTGTGAACTTTGTCCACTCAACTCAAAATTTTATTTACACTGTCAGCAGAGGCTCCATGCTGTTGCCTTTCCTTTGTCTTTTCAGTTTGTCATTTATCAAGGGACAGCTTCGGAAACACTGCACAGGAGGGGGCACCTGAGCACATACCAGACCTTTTGCACATTCAAAATACTTAGTCTCCATTCTGTGGATTGCTTAAAAATAGCTGTAATGCAAGCAAAGTAGCATGAAATATGCTGTTTGCACCCAAAGGAAATATTCCATAGAAAGTCTTAGTTTTGCCATCAGCTGACATTGCTCACATTCCCAAGTTGTGTCCTGAATCCTTGCTGCTGCACAGCTGACTCCATTTACACAGGAATACACACGTGACTACTGAACAAATGGCCCAAAAATACATTCAATAAAGAACTGCATCATCCTCTTAAATGAAATATCCCTGATTTCAGCCATGTGCTTCAATGTTCATCCACCTGTGTAAATGAGGAGCTAGACTGTTGCAGAGAACAAGTGCAGGGGAGGTTTCAGACATATAAAGTAGAAATTGTGAGAGTGAGTGCAGGGAGTAGAAAAGTCAGGGTGACTGAACTGGCATTGGTTGCCAGGGAGCTTGTGGAGTCTCATTGTTGGAAATAATTCAAAAGCTTTCTGGTCCTGGAAAACCAGTCTAGGTGTCCCTGCTTGAGCAGGGGGGTTGGAGCAAGGTGACTCTGAGACCTCAGCCATTAAACCTCAGCCATTCTGTGATGGTGAAATTGTTCCTATGGAAGGCTACTGTGAACTGTAATATTTGTTGCTACTTGCATAACCTTGCCAATTAAAACAGGACAGCCTTAATCAGTTATTTAAATAAACCAGACAGCTACATAAAACTCCTTTGAAACTAAATATAAGGTTGAATTATATAAAAAATGTTTTAGCTGAACTCTTAGTATTAGATGGGCAATTATTCTGACTGTATTTCAAATTTCATTTCACACTGTGGTAGCATTCCTTGAACTTTACAAGGGAAAGACATTAATAGAGTTGTGTCTGAACTCTTCAGGGTCTAGAAAACTGTCTTAAAATGTGACATTTCCTGAGAGACTTCTGCATAGAAAATACATTGATGTTTCCAAAAGAAACTGAGTTCACAAGGAATCATTTCACTGATACATTGTGTTAATGAGGCTTTTGAAAGAAGACTTTTCACTTTGTGTTACTTTTCCCTGAATGTGAAAGCTATGGAAAATGTGTGGAAAACCTTTGCAAAGTGATGACAGCAGCTGTATGCTCTTTATATATGTTACTGTTAATGAGCTAGCTGTTAATAAACCATATGCTTTAGCATATAAACAGGAAGATTTATGCATAATGCAAAACCCATAAGAAGATTTATTGTGTGGTATAGCTGTTCCCCAAATCAGAGAGGCACATTGTTCCAGTCTTCCACAAACTTCCTGTTATCAGTATAAAAATCTGCTGCCTACTGGCTTCAAGTTCTTTTGATGTGAGTTGGTCTGGGGAGTAGGGGGCTTGGAAGCAGAGAATTTAATGAGCAGCAGGTTCCTCGGATCTCTGCTCTGCACAGCCTGGGATCATAAACTTGTCATCATGGTTCTAACAGCAAGCAGGAGGTATCTATACAATATCCCCAATTCTAATGATTTGTGGAGGCAAGTTCATCCTGTTCTTTTTATGTGTTCTTCTTTTTATGTCAATTATCGCTACTAAAGCCCTAAACAAGCCCCTCTTCTTCAAAACACAGACAAAAGCAACCATTGGGTTTATTCACAGTAATGCTTGGATTAGTTAAAGAAACCACATTCACCAACAGGAAAAGTAAATTTCTAAGCTATTGAATAACACTGCTGTGTTTGGAAATGATTTTTCTTTTGTAATTCTCCTTTAATTTCCTCCCATCCAAAGCTGCTGTGAGGAGTCTGAAGCTAGGTTTTCATGAGCGAGTGAAGGAGTCCAGCAACTGACTCCTATTTAAAATAAATGGTCCTGGAAATGTAAGGTAACATTTCCATAAATACTTGAGTAATTTGAGGTTTAGGTTCCACTAGAAGTCATCCATTGTTTCCAGCCCCCCAAGTCAGACAGGGAAAAGACAGACCAGTAAAGTAATTCTTACTATCAGATAAGCAGGGATTGAATGGAGGCACATAAAGCACAAGAAAATGAGGAGGAAACTGTGGACAGGGGAGATGCCTATGTTCATGAAGTTTATACACTGACAGGCATAAAAGGCAGCTCAACAGGAAAAAGGACAGACAGAAAAAATATCAGACTATATAAACTGAAACATTACTTTCAGTCGCTTAGGTTTGCTTTGGATTTTGAGATACAACCTCAATAAATCCACATAAAATTGTATAATTTTATCACCTGATTCAGTGCCTCTGAATTCAGCATAGTTTTTTAAAATTCTGCTTCCTGATCAGATTAGAAAGTGTCTGAAGTCAAACTGTGCATTCTGGTAACCTTTCTGAATAGTTTTGCTTTCTTCATTTCGGTTTTGTTTTTCAATTTAAAAATGTTATTAAAATACCACTTTTGGGTGGGTAGTGACTGCCACAACACTGCGTAAAAAACCAAAGCAAGCTAGACATTCTAAGTACATTTTTAAAATACCTTATTGCTTAAATAAAATAAATCCCTTAGTCTAGCAATTACTTTCAGATGTTTGATTGTTTATTTTTAAAGAACTCTCATGTCAACCATTTAGAACTGACAAGAACTATTTTGATATCTTCACGAGTTTTCTCTAATGTCTCCTCCCCTCCTTATGTTGGGAACTGCATACGCATCTTCATTGTCTCTTGTATTTATCTTAATTTTGCTGTATTTTATTTTATTATTGGATAAAAAACTTAGCAGAGCTGTTTGTGGCAAGATTTAGTTACAGGAAACCCAACAGCTAAGCCCCAGTTTCAGCTGAGACAATTAGACTGTTGATTTTGGTAGCAGCTCAGGACTTCTATTTGACCCAAATGCCTTTCAGGTCTATCTGCCAGTTGATGCTCAAGTCTGAAAAATTTCTATATTCTTGCTACAGATAGAGGGCTTTGCTTCCTTTTCATTTGAGGTATATTTCTATCCAGATCAGAATGTTTTGCTGAAATTCTTCTCCATTCACTGGAAAAGATTAAAAGAAAAATAGGAAATAGTATTTTCCAGAACTTTCAATCACTTCTCAAGTTTGTTTTCCCCTTAATTCTCGGTTTCTTGATTTCTGTGAATTGTTGAGGACAGTGTTTTTCTCAAAGCAATTTTGCCACTCGTAAAAAGCAGTGGGTGCTAATTTGTAATGCTTAACTGTTGCTTGTTTCTGTCTAGCAGCTGTATTTAATAGCTTTTATTACTGTTTCACCTGTTGTAGTAAAGGACTCTAAAACACTGAAAACTCAGTACTTTTTAAAAAGCAATGTAACACCAGAAGATATTTATTGAAAGGTTTGAAGAAATTACTAATGAACAGAGCATTGTTGTTATACAATCTTTTCATCAACTGCTACAGAAACTTCACAACTGAATTATCAAAGTCCGCTGCCATTCTTGGATGGATGTTTTCTTAAGTGGATGGGCTCTAAAACTTTATGGATGCTCTGGGAGAATGTAAATACTAACTGAGGAGTGTTTCATTCTCTGTCAGTAGTTTGTGGGCTAGAGTCTTGAGCTTTTATTATTTTTTCCCCTCTGCTTCTTCTTTTTTTTTCTTGTTAGACTCTTCTAGCACCTGATGTAGGGTAGGTTACAGCAGCTGATGCTGGACGAAAACAGTTATCAGGGACAGCTCCAGCCATGGAGTGGCCAGAGATCCTAAAATCCTGTCACTGCACCAGTCCACCCCACTGGGTCTGTAGTTCTGTGCTCCCCACCCCAGCGGGTTCCCAGAGTGGGGTTTTTGCCAGGGCTGGTGCTCCAGAGCCCTGGACATTGTGAAGTCATGTTTGTGTGACTCCTGGTTTTCATCTCGGACAGATGGCGTACGACCTCTCAGCGAGCGAGAAACGCTATTGAATGTGGCGCTCATCCGCCTTAAAAAGGTGTCCAGAAAGTCCGAGGCATTTACATGATTAATTCTTACCATGTGGATTCCTTTAATTAATTGCCTTCTAGAAACCAAAACAGAGTGCAGGACACTACTGCAATGCAACTTGTTAAGCAATAATGCTTTTTTTCTTCCAAAAGTCACACTTGATAACAAACAATACTCATAGGCATAAGATGACTGTGGACAGTATGAGCTAATGTCTCGTTGTCAGAAAGTTTTCCATGAAGGCTCAGAATGATGTTTAACATATTCTTCCCATTATTGAGCTAAACTAAACATTGTATTAAGTATGGACTTCTCAATGAATGTCACTGCTGTTTACTTTAGTGGAAGTGGACACATATACATATGCATTTTGGGGATCAAAAGCACATCAACAGCACAGTTCACTCCAGTGCCAGGATAAAATGTTTTCTGACGTTTCTTTTCTAATCAAACTGTCCTTACACTTTTCCAACCATAGAAGTATATTTAAACCAAGCTTCTTTACAGAAACACAAAATGCCAAAGTTATATGTTTTCACCTATCAAATAATGGAGAATGACTGAAAAAGTAGATTTCTTTATCTATGATAAAAAGTGCTGCTGAGGATGATCAACAAAATTTATGTACCATATAACTTTCCAAAATTCAAAAGCTTTGGTTTATAGCAAACACTTGAATAACTTATCAAATCCTGTGTAGGTGATGGCTGTAAGACAAGTTCAGTTTTAAGCCTTAGTGCTTTGTTTTTGGCATTACATAGAACTTGCTTAGGATTGCAAAGCTGAAGATACTTACATTGAGGTTTTGGGGCAGGGCAGAAGATGGACAGGTTGGTTGCTTTTCACTCTAAGAGACACAGATTTCCTGATTGTGTTAGGCCCGGTGTTATGTCGTTGATTTTAGGTTGGTCCTAGGGGAAAAAGAAAGCTTTAAAGAAATGTATGAGCACAATATTCCC